>PVKN010013914.1:0-19544 GCA_004027915.1 Capromys pilorides | reverse complement strand
GAGTTTAATAGAGAAGTGAAATACTTCTATGACAAAGAACAATTAAAGAACTTCATGATGATGAACTCAATCCTACATTGACTACTAAAAGATATTCTAGAGAGGGACCAAAATGATCACAGCTCCATGAAGGAGAATGGAAAGAATCCATAAAATAGGGCAAACAATGGAACACAGGGGAAAAAGAGGTATACAAAAGCAGTCTTTCAATTATTCTTTGGTATACAGCAGCAAAATATTTCCATCAGCATACTCTACAAATGGACTTCTCCTGCACCCTGTGGGTCATGACTGTGACCAGATCTACAGGGTGGATATGAAGGAAATAGCAGTAGCTCAGTTCCACAAGTGACACTTGGCTATCAGTAAGTGTCATGGACACTGTCTATGTCCACGACATATTAGAACTTTGTGTGATATCCTATTCCCAAACTGGTAGAAGTGCTGGTCCTATATATTTGCCATTCCAGTATTTATGTTATGTTTTTTTCTTAGTAATTCTTTACTATCATGAAAACTTTTTCTCAGCTGAATTATTTTGAAATATTTAATTTTGAATTAATATTTAATTAATTTTCTGAATATTATTTAATATTAATTTTTATAAGACATGGTATGGTTATTTTCTCCTAGGATTAGAAACTTTAAAAAGTATATTTCCATTTTCACTGACTTTAAAAAACAACAACAAAAAGAACCCAAAAACAGCATGGTACTGGTCAAAAACAGACCCAAGGATCAATGGAACAAATTAGAAGATGCAAAAACAACTCCAACCATACTCAGCCACTTTGTCTTTGATAAAGGAGCCAAATGTCTTCACTGGAAGAAAGATTTCCTCTTTAATAAATAGTGCTTAAAAGCTAGCTTTCCACATGCCAAAGATTAGAACTAGACTCTTATCTTTTTATTTATTTTATTAGTTGATACAGGGAATCATTACACAGCTCAGACTCATAGTGATTCTTCTGTTTTTATCCTCCCCAGGGCTGGGATTATAGGTTATGCCACAATGTCTGGTTTTAGTGGCTGGCTCAGTGCAGGGCCAGCACAGCATGTGGTACTGAGGATCAAACCTGGGTCCTTGTGCTTGTAAAGGGCAGGCACCTGGACTGCTGAGCTATCTCCCCTGCCCCCTAGAACCCATATCTTTTACCATGCACTAAACTAAAATTGAAATGGATCAAAGATAGAAATATTAAAACAGAAACACTTAATCTGCCAGAAGAGCGAATAGGAAGAACACTGGAAGACATTGGTATAGGCAAAGACTCTGTGAAAAAAAAACCCAAAAAAACTGCATAGGAACTATCACAAAGAATTGACAACTGGGATCCTTCTTATTAAAAAAAACTTTTGCACAGGAAAAGAAACCACCAACGAAGTAAAGAGACAATGCAGAGTGGGAAAAAAAAATTGCCAGCTGTTTCTCAGACAGAGAACTTATGTCTAGACCACACAGAGAACTCAAAAAATCAGAACCTCAAATTTAAAGACCCAAACCAAAAATAGGCATCTGAAAAGATCATACACTTCTCAGAGGAAGTAGAAATGGCAAATATATGAAAACTGTGCAACATTACTGGGCATTCAAGAGATGCAAATTATAGAATGTGAGCTTCTACCTCACTCCAGGAAGAATGACTATGATTAAGAAATCAACCAATCAACCTATAACAAATGTAGCAGGGCTGTAGGGAAGACGGACTCCTCCCTCCACAGTTGGTGGGAGTGTAGACTGGTGCAATCACCCTGGAGATCAGTGTGGAGATTTACCAGAAAACTAAAACTAGAGGTCCTGTTCGACCCAGCTACTCCTCTTCTTGGTATCTTCTTGAAAGAATTAAAAGCAGCACACCACGCTGATATGTACACACCCACGTTCACAGTGCAGATAGGAATAGCTAAACACTGGAAGCAGCCCAGTGTCCATCAGCTGATGAATGGACAATGACATGTGTTTTTTTAAAAAAATACAATACTACTCTGCCATAAAGAAGGAAAAACGGGACATTTCTAGCTAAACTGCTACACCTTAAGACCATACTCTTAAGTGAAATAAATCAGACACATATGTTCAAATACTGCACTATTTCTCTGGTGTGAAAAATGAACATGTGTAATACATATTGGGCAATGGGAAGAAAATATTCAAATGAAAAGGGGAATAAAAGGGGGAATGGGGAAATTGAAAGAAGGAATAAGAAAAAAATACAAGGAAAAAATGGAAACAAAACTTTTGTAAATAAGGAGGGAAAGAAGGGTTGAAAAGGAGCAGGAGCAGAACAGAAAAAAACAGCAGCGAGATTTGTCACGTATGGGTACAAATTCCCTATGATGAATGTTATCATGTTTATCTAAGAGGTACTGATGGAACAAAAAAGTTACAAAAAAAGCTGAAGAAAAAAGAGGTGCAGTTACCCTGACTCAAGGGTGTACTTAGTGATGTGTTAGTGATTTGGCTATTAGATGCTTCCCAACAGATGGTGGGACTTGCTAGTAATGATTCCTATAAATTAGTGTCTCAAGTAAATAATGCCAAAAGCAGCATCACTTCCAATGCGCTTCTTCTTAAGTGACAAAGTGAAACCCAGCGGAGACACACTGGGAAGTCAGAGGCTAACAACTTTCTACTGCATGAGCAATTCCTCTTTAGCAGTAGTTTTACTGCTCACTTTACCTTTCACTACAGTGAACAATGGAAAAGGAGCTCGGGGTGATTTTTCTTTTTTTTTTTTTGCGGAACCAGGGATCGAACTCAGGACCTTGCACTTTCCAGGCAGGCACTTGTGCCCCTGAGCTATCTCCCTGGCCCCTCAGGGCGATTCTCAGCACTGTGTCAGCTGCTCTGGTCATGGGCCTGTATGAGGCCGCACTATAGTAGCTTCTCCAGTTTCAATGTGCACAGGAAAGACCAGGGGCCTCAGGGTGCAGGCCCTCAATGAACAGCATGCCTGAGGCCTCCTATTCTGGACAGGGCTGTGTGGGGGTTGCCAGTCAGCACAGTCTAACAGGACTCAGGGCCCTGAAGGAAGCCTTTGACATCTGTGCTCTGCAGGGCCACAGCCAGCCACACGTGTGACCGAGACCCTGAAACGTGGCTGTGATTAAACACAGAATTTTAAAATTATCTAATATTTAAGCTAATTTATTGACTTTATTGAAATAGCCATGTTATAATGAATTGTGCCTGTTTTTTATCTCATCATTTATTCAGAGATGGTTTTATACCTTCTCACAACTCCCAGATCACAATCACAATCTCTTCAAGAATGGGTAAGAAGAAAAGTAAGTGATCAGGGGCACAGTGCTGAAACACCCACTGGAGAGGGGGAGGGCTGGAGGGACCCTTCAAGCCCTTCTGCTCAGGAAACCAGAGAAGGCTATGAGGGAAGGGACCTTATCTTGGGGCCCAAATCAGGTTGGCAACAATGACGTGGACACAGGGAGGCAATCAGTTGGTCTTGGTCCCCCACCCCCCACCATCTGTGACAGTCTCATGTGGCTTCAGTGTCCCCGAGGAGTCACAGGTGCTACCTCATCGCCAGCCAGCAAGGCCCCCTAGCTGAGGCTGTGTGCTCTGCCTTCAGTCGGCTCCTCCACAACCAGCACAGCTACCAGGCCGCTTCTGCAGAGGAAAGGGGAGCGCGGTGCTGCTGCCCCCTGGTTCTGGGCTCGCGTGTAAGTGTGCCTCTTCTATATCACAGGGATTTGGTAAGGCTTTTGAACTTACCTAGGTTAATTCTTTTAATACAGAGAAATTACAGCCTTTAAAAGAGATGTAGTGAAAGAAGATCCCAAGAGTATGTTAATTCTTTTAAATACACGAAGCACCCAGTTTACAAGGATGCGCCTACCTGCAGCCGCTTGGTGGCCTGTCCCAGAGACCTCTCCACGGCCTTGATGCCGTTCTCCAGCCTCAGGCTCTGCTGGCCCTGGAGGTCTATCTCCCCTCGGACCTTCCCGATCTTCCCTTTCACCTCTTCCTCATTCACCTGCGCCTCCTGGACCTCCCGCTGCAGCTTCTCCGCCTCCAGGCCACTTTCCATGGCCTGGATCTGCGCCAGGTAGTCCTTCAATTTGCTTTCGCATTCTGTGATTTTCTGTCTTATTTCTTGAAGTTGATCCTTCAGCTGCTTCTCATTTTCTTGTTCAATCTGCAGTTCATTTTCCCAAAATTCTTCCTCCTCAATTTCGACATCATTTCTTTTGATCTTTTGCTCTAGGCGGACAATTTCTTCTTCAAGGTTAGAATTACATTTTTGTTCCCAAAACTGTATTTCTATTTCATTAGACTCCAGCTGCTTCTCAATGGACTGAAGTTTTTCTGTCTGCAAACGGATCAGTTTCTTCAACTCGTCTGCTGTGGTCTTGCAGTTATTTAGCATCTTCTGCTTAAATTCAGTTTCTTTGCCTTTTCCGAAAATGTCCATCAGCCCTTTGGCACCTCCTGTGAAGGTCAGCGACTTCCTCTTGGGCTCTCTCCTCTTGATGGACTTGTCCACCTGAGGCCTTAGTTTGGCTAGCGGGGGCAGACTCTGTCGGTACAGAGTTCTCTCGGGAATCCGAGCCACGCTATCCGAGGTGGGCCGCTCACTGAGAGACGGCCCCGTGCGGCGCAGGATGAGCTGCACGTCACTGGCATACTGCCCCCATTTGTTTAGGGAGATGATAGGATTTTCATGAGGTGCTAAGTGTCTTTCAGTATCTCTCCATTTTTCTATAAGGGTGTACCTTCCTGTTCGACCTAGGCAAAAAGACAGTAATAAGGTATGAGTAAAATACATGATAATTAAATAATGGAACAAATGATACCATTTGATAACTGTGCCTGGTTACTGAATCTACAGCCTTCGCACAGAGCTACAGCGCCGGCTTTTTACATTCTGAGACAGAGTCTTGCTAATTTGCCAAATTGCCCAGGCTGGGCCTGAGCTTGGAATCTCCCTGCTTCTGCCTCCTAGAATGCTACGAATGCAAACTGCGTATTCATAATATGCACTACAAAGTCAAATTTTAGAGTCTGTTCATTTTGTCTTTAACCACCCATTACACAGAGGGGCCCTGGGAGGTTGGAGGCCTCGCTTCGGAAGGGAGACACAGGGCCAGTGGAAAACTTGCCACTCAGCTCACAGGCAGCCGCTGGTTTCTCCCGTCTCCCCCAGCGTGTGGGCAACACACAGCTCCCAGGGCTGGGCTCTGCCACACCCCTGTGGCCAACGCAGATCACAGCTCTGCGGAAGAGCTCCACGCACAGAAGAGCCTGAAAAGGAGGCCTGGCCCAGCCTGGACAGCACAGTCACAAAGGTTACGCTCAGAGGAAAAAACCCATGAAGGCAAAATATACTTTATTATTATTAAAAACAAAACAGACTAAAATTATATTGAGCTTAAAAATATACTGAATCTATTACTTTATGGAATTTAGATAAAAACTTTAGAAGATAATTTAATGTTATAAATTGGACAAACTTCCTAAATGTTTTAAGGTGGTACGTGTTTTGATTTTGTAAAAGTGTACATTGGTTGTTAATGTTATTATAAAGAAGAACCCGTGACCCTGCCATGCAGTGGCCGTGCTGGCATACTCGGCTGCTGACTTTCCTTTCCTGACTTCTTTCTTCATCTCTGTGAACTTCTGAGATAATAGCCATAGCATGCTTTTGATGGAGACCACTGAGAAGCAGCCCCGAGCAGGACTCAATCAACTGGCTTCTGTGTTTACTGTCTGTCCTAGGCTGAAGCCCCTCGTCTGGAGGTGGCCATGGACTCACAGTAAGTGAACCTCAGAGTCACTGCTGGGGCCTGCGATGCCTCAGAGGATAAGACGAGGTCACATCTAAGGATACCTGGCTCCCACCCCAACTAGATAAAGACTAGCGCCTCAGGCATCGCACTGGGGCAGAGACCTTCCTGGACTTACCAGAGCTCTCCTTAATTAACATAGTGTCTTTCTTCCTGGGGGAGTCCTGGAGTGGTTCCTGCCTCCCTCCCCACAATGTTCCCCTCCTGTCTTCTGATAGCTGAGCAAATATGCCCCCAACTCCCCCCAACACACAAGATTTTGGTCTTAGCTCCAGGGAATCTCAAATTCTGCTAGAGGGATTCGATCCTCCTGGAGCCCTGAAATCATTCCACTTGTCTCTATTTAGTTTTGCTGTTCACTCCTTTGGGAGACTGCAGACCTAATCAGTTGCAATAACTAAGGGACAAAACCACTGCCATGTATTTCTTGGTCACCCCCATATCCAGATGAGTGCCTGGGAAACCTCCGGTGTGCCCAGTGCAGGCGGCATAAAGAATGGCTCTGCTGTGAACGCGTGGCGATGGCTTCCGTTAAGAAACCCAGACCTTGGGTGCAGATGAGAACTTGGTCCTTTGGAGGCAAACATCGTGGGGTTTTCATTCTGGGTAAGTTACTAGATTATCTGCAAAGCTTCACTTCTAAAATGCTTAATATATTTTAAGCATCGGGTATAACAAGCAACTATCATACTGCCCGACCCATGGCAGGCATTTAATGCAAAGCAGCTGTTATTAACCTAACACATCGTTATCTTCATAACAAAGCGGATGATCAGTGAGGCCTCCTTTCGGTAGCCAAGGGCCACTTTTTGACTTGCAAGAAAATTCTTTTTTTTTTTTTTTTTTTGTATTTTTGAGACAGGATCTCACTATTTAGTTCAGGATGCCTTGAGCTTATTTTTGTAGCCCAGGCTGGTCTCAAACTCACACTGATCCTCCTGCTTCAGTCTCCCAAGTGCTGGGATTACAGGCGTGTGCCACCACGCCCAGCTTTACAAGAGAATTCTTAAACAACTTCTAACCAGGTATAAAGCTAGACAGAGTAAAAAAGGGACAGGGTTTAGGGGTCCGAAGGCTGTATTCAAATCTAACCCTGCTCTCTATTTATATGCTTGATCAAAGTACTAAATTTTCTTCAGCCTCAGTCTTGTCTGTTACAGTATTCTTTCTGTACCTGAAAAAGTTGTCCTGTGACTGAAGTGAGAATACACAGGATAAAAATGTTTGTAAGCCAGGCATGCCTAATCCAGCACTCGTGAGGCTAAGGCAGGAGGACTGCTGTGAGCTCAAGGCCAGCCTGAACTACACACCAAGACCCTGTCCCTAAAAGAAAAAAAAAACAAAAAAAAGCTTTGTAAGATTAAAAAGTGCCGCATAAATATTTCCTATCATCAAAATGGGCAAATAAGGGGAATGAAAAAGCACTAACACAATGCACTCGCTTCTCGGAATACAAAGCGTTTCTAATGGTTTTTGTTAAAAAAAATTACCACGGTTGTCCCATGTCAAAGCGCTGATTCAGCTGCAAAGCTAAGCCTGTGCCACATGCTCTGAAGTGCCTGGAAGGCTGCAGCCCTTTACCTATCTGGCTTCCCTGTCCATCCTTTACTGTAGGCATGCTGCTCCTGTGTTTTGGACCTCTGTGCCCCACCAGCATCACAGAGGTCAGATCAGACGGGAAGAGGCTTCTCCAGTTCCATCAAGCCAACAACGCATTTTAACTGCATCATGAAGCTATACAAGCTGGATGGAAAGTTCTAAAGTCCCTACGTGATTGCCATATAGAGCTGTCATATAGAGCTGAGGTTTCCAGTGTTTATGGTACTGTTATCAGCTAAGAATGTCCTGGTAGGAAACTATTAGAACTGCTTTTGCTGCTGCAGTTTGTTTTGCTTCATGTCTCATTTACTCTTTTCTCGGTGCCGGGACAAACACCTGACACTCAAAATGAAGGAAGGAAAGGTTATTTAGCTCACAGTTACTGGAGCTTTCAGTTCATACTCAGCTGGTTCCAAGGCAGAGAGCACATGGCAGAAGGAGCAGGCATTCACGGAGGTGGCAGAGAGCAAAAGGGAGGAGTAGCAGCATCAGTGGCTACAGAGAGAAGTCTCTTTCCCTTAACTTAAGTTCCCTTAAGTTTCGCTCTTTCCCATTGAGGCTGTCTGCCCCAGGCTGGGTGTAGCACTCACACCCATAATCCCAGCAGTACTAAGCCCATAAACCCAGTGGATCATGAGTTAATCTCAAACTCTAGAAGTCCCCGCCCCATGACTGCATGAGGATTTGGGGAGACAATTAGACACACACTGTAACAGTTACTTAATGTACATGCTGCAGTACTAGCAAAAAGAAAATATTCTGTCCAATGACATAATTTTTTTAAAGAGTAAATGCATGCAAAGACTTGATTCTATGGTAAGAATTGAGCTTTAAATATTTTATAATGGAATTAAATTCCACTATCATTGTTCTTAAAATCCGTAGTTGGCAAGGCCACGCAGAGAGATCCTTTCCTTTAGATAGATTCCGACTCGTCTGGGCGACTGTCCCGCATGGCACGCGGAGCCCCGCCTCCAGCACTGCCTCGCTGGGGCCTTGATACTGAGGCCGAGGAGGAGCAGCACTTCCAGCGCCGTCTCCAGCTGCCTACAGCACAGGTGGTCTAAGCTGCCTGCCTCAGAGTGGGTGCCACTGTCACTCAGGGGTTACTGAATTAACCTACTGCAAAGAAAATGCTGACTTTACTTATAAATAGCTGAAACAACTGAGACTAATCCCAAGCATTATGAATGTCATACAGCGACTAAAATCACATACAGAGATTTTAATGTACCATGAATTTTACTGGAAGGCTCACACAAATCAAAAGGAAACAGGGTAACATATTACTTTCTCCCAACTAATAGAAACTATATCTCTATGAAGTAATATGGAAAATTTGAAAATATTTGCCAAAACTCAAACAGTCAAACATAGGTCAGCCTAAAACTTATGGCCTTATTTTGATTATT
The DNA here is from genome assembly GCA_004027915.1 of Capromys pilorides. NCBI lineage: Eukaryota > Metazoa > Chordata > Mammalia > Rodentia > Capromyidae > Capromys > Capromys pilorides. The sequence goes on along the minus strand of PVKN010013914.1, from coordinate 10,728 downwards.
TAAAAAACTGTGATTTTCACAATTGCTTGCAGAGTAGCAACAAAATCCTCACCTAGAAGTTACATTTTGTTATTTCTTCAACAAATATACACTGAACACAAAATATTTATCAGAAATGGTGTTAGGCCCCAGAAATGTTGTAGAGTACACTAAATACCTTGATGGCTAACCCTGTTTTTAAGTTTTAGTTTTAGCTGACACTTGATTTTTTTCCTTCAGTATTAAATCTGCCCAGTGTTGAAGATGAATGCTATATATTATTTAAGAAAACAGGTTAGCTGGCACTAGTCTCTTATGAATGGAATGTGAACAGAGCCCTGTGTTTCCAGACATATTAGAAATTTTAGTAACACTTGCCTGTTTTTGAAATCTATGGAGAATAAGACACCTAGTAGCGCTGAATTCTTCCAATAAGGGGTCTTGTTCCCTGATGAGAATTTTATAAAAATCTATTGTACATTTCAGGATTCTCATATGGAATCTAGTGCACATACTTTCCATTATGACTTAAAATTCTTATGATTAGTGATGTCGGTAACAGAACTAACATTATCTCATTTTATAGTCTATAAAATATTCTGATGCATGTATCTATGTTCATAGCTATATATAATAGATATATTTACATATTCATAGCAGAGAGATATAATCTTAATTGATTCCATGAGTCAACCAGTATAGATATGATTATTCTTATCAGTGAAGAAATTAAATCTTAAAGAATTTTAATATATTTCTTGATATACAGACACTGTATAGTATTTATAGAAAAATGATAAGCCATCAAAAGAGGGCATCTAGGCACAGGACATGGCCAACTTCTAGCAGTTCACCTGCAGCAGCCTGGGTGGCACAGGGGCCTGTGTCAAACGCTACCAGGCACTGGCAACAGAGAGCTCATTTCAGTCTTGCTCCAGCCAGACATGCTTCCAACACAACCTAGGAAGCACAAGACAAGCTTCTGATAAGGCGCTCAAAGACGAAGCATGGGGTATGGAGGACACGCAACTTTCTCTTGATTCATCTTTGCTATAAATAAAGGAGGACATACACAGAAACTTTGACCCACGTTACACATGTCACTGAGACAGGTGTTCACACCCTCATCATGTTCGAAAAACACTTGACATAACTAATAAACGTACAGAAACTATGATAAAGACCAACAAAATAAATTAGTAGAAATAGAGGAAGCAGTGAGAAGGTTAATTGGAGCCAGGAGATGCGCCAGCAAACAGGGACACATCTTCCTTTTCACTGTACAGCAGGACTTAAAAAGTGTATGTTATCTTTCGAATAAAGAACCATGTTATTAATTTGTTGTACTGTGTTTTCTAAAAGTACTGAGAAATTGACAATGACAGAATTTTTCCTTATGAGGGATTCTGGGAAGTAGGGATCTGTGTTTCAGATTGGGAAAACACCTACAGTTCCCGGAATCATGTTCTAGGATAAACACCAAGTGATATGGCAGCGCTGACTGTAAAGTCAAGGTCAATTAAATCTGGGGAAGGGAGCATCGCAGAACAAACATCACAGATTTCCTAGACATGGGCAAGCGGTAAAAGCAAACTGTGCCTGATCTGTGAGACTCATTATGGAACCAAGTTAGCAAAATCCACAAGACCTACGTTTAAGGAAACGTCGTGTGCGTGCACACACAAAAACGCGTCCCGAAGAGAGTCACAGGGAGTTTTATTTCCCAGCCCCCCAAGGAGCACACTTACCTATAGCTTGAGCCAAGGCTATGACAACTTCCTGGCACGTGGTGACTTCTGTGACCCCACAAACGATCCTCTGGACTCCATCCACCCATACTTTAAGTTCCATGGTGCACTGTCCAGTCACCCAAAGGCCCCGAGCGTGGTCATCAGGGTGTCAGGTCATGTCTCTGGTTCTCAGGGCATGGAAAAGGCAGTCTGTAGTCAACTAAAAATGGGAAAATATAACTTTTAATAAAAGAAACCAATATTGGTTGCGTAACTCATTATCTAAAATATTATGTGAAACAAAACAAACTTTAACAAACCACAGCTCCACTATCATTAGATTCTCATGCCTACCTGTCTTTTCTCCGGTACTGGAATTCTGTGCAAGGTCTCTGTACTGAGCTACACCCGTGGCCCGTTATTTTTTGATGCTGGGAATTGAACTCACAACTATGTACATGCTAGACAGGTGCTGAGCCGCTATATCCCTGGCCCTTTACTTAAGGTCTCAGCAGGTCACCAAGTTGCCTGGGCTTGGCTCCCATTTGCCATTTTCCTGCATGGTATCCCAGAGTGCTAGGATTACAAGCATGAACCTGGCTAGATGCCTACTTACGTTACAGAACTGACTTTACCACTCACGGCATTGCCTCATGTTGCTACTACTACTACTTTCATAATAATAATTCAATTATGTCATGACTCACTCGATTAAACATTCTTAATGCTCAAGCCCTATTGCTCCATGTATATGCTATTTATTTTTTCTGTCTCCTTCTGTGAGCTCTTTCATCAGAGTAGGTCTGAGATTTAAAAATGGGGAAAAAAAATCCCTACCATTTAGGGATCCAATTCCCATAACCTTGCCTGCACCAAAGTGTAGCAGTTTTAAAGCAACTGACCAGGAGTCCCACTACCTCTGCTGCCATCCCTTTCCAGTGTGCCCCTTGCCTTCTCACAGGACGGAGAGTGTGGCCCTGCCACGGAAATGACCACACCAACACCGCACAAATACCGCTGTGCCCGGCTGAAAGAAATGAACTTCTTTGAGTGCTGTCAACTTCCCTCAGGATGAAATGCCATTTCTTTCTTAATTAGCAGGGTCTGTTAATTTTATTAAATTAGAAGAGCTATTTGGACAATATAAGCCATCACCTTTATACTTCTTGCTTTTGCCAAGTGCTTGATTTTTTTTATTTGCTATGTAGATTTTTCCCATGCCTAGCACTGTCCTTTAGTCAAATCAAATGCCTTGATTTCACCTTTTGATCTGAGTGTTACTATCCTAACAATCAATTATACACTGTGCTTAAAAAAAAAAAAAAAACAACTCAAGTCTTCCCACACTGTCTTTATAATTAATTTAGGATTTATTTTGCTTGTCCATTGTTTTGCGTTCTGTTTTGTTCATAAAATGTAACAAACACTGACTTAAGAGAACATTTGGATTTTAGGTTTGTAATAGCACTGGTGCTTGAGGATTAAAAACTAATATGAAGAGTTTACTTAATATGAAAGTGTTTTCTTATAAAATAATACTGCAAAAGTAGCTTAACCCATATTAGCTGTCTTAGAGGATCGAGAACAGTTCTGGGCTACCTGGTCATCTAGGTGGAAGGGCTGGAATACAAAGGGAGTGAAAGAGAAAGACGAATGACTTTCTCCAGAAAGCACAAAAATGACTTTTGGTCATCTTGGAAACAAGAAAGGACTCTTAGTCTGCGTATTACTTTTCCTATATATACATGTGCATCTGTGTGGAATGTGTATATGTATGTGTGTGTGTATCCTAAGCTGTACATACACCTCACAAAGACACACAAGGAAGGACTGCTCTCTCTCTCTCTTTCACACACACACACACACACACACACACACACACACACACACAGAGGCCATCTTGCCAGAGACCAGCTGATTCTCATAACTGTGTTCCTTACTTATGAGGCCCTGGAAATAAAAGGTTTTAGTGCCAAAAAATATACAGAATCCAGTAAACAGAGTTAAGCAGCTTCTTTTGCAGCTATCCTTCTGAATCTTCCATTGGCTGCTATGTGTTTTAAGTTTCCAGTAAGTGTTGCATATGCAGCGGTCGCCCAATCTAGAGGATATTTAAAGAAATAGAAGAGTTCTGACTTGCAAAACTGGTTCCTCGTATGCAAGGCACCCTATGTACTAGAAATAGAATATTCTTTCTTTGGGGGAAAATATCTAGTCTCTTATTTTTCATTAAAAAAATAACTCAAGAAACCTGCCAAAAAGGCCACACATCTTATTGCCTCCCCTACCCCTGAAGAAAGCTATTATTGAAAAGAAACTCAGGGGAGTCATAATTTAAAACTAGCAGAATGTGTGACCTATCACTTAACATGTGTTCAACTGACCATGCTGTTGACTACCCTGCTGTCAATCTCTAGAGCGCGTTCATCTCCTGTAACTGAGACTTCACACGCCACCAACACCAAGGGTCCACTTTCCTTCTGCTCCCAGCTCTTGGCATGCATAGTTCTGTTCTCTTTCTATGAGTGTGACTACTCTAGGTCCTCATCTACGTGCTATAGTCCTATTCAGTCTTTAGCATACTGGCACACAGCATCCCCTACCTGAATCATCGTTATTTCATGTTGAACTTTTGGCATTAAGTGAATAAAAGTGAACATAATGCACATGCACACTCATCTGTTCAATATTATAAAGTAATCTTGTATGAAAACACTAATACCTACCATAGCTTATTACACAGAGAAGACCAGGACCTGCACTTCTGTTTTGTGTCTTTTACAGATGGAACCTTAAGGTAGATAGAAAAGCCTTCGTGAAGTAGAGATCAATGGATCTAACTGCCCCAAGCCTTACTTCTAGGACAGCCATCTTTTCCCAAGAAGACGGTTTCTGTGGGATTTTGGGCTGCACTGACCATCATTATGAGAATTCTCAAAAGCCAGCATCAACTCAGGAAAGAAGAACCCCTCTCCCACCTTCCCAGCAGAAGCCCCTAGCACTTGTCTGTAGAGCAGCAAACCCCCCAGCCCATCCCTGCAGCTCTACATTGAGCCCCAGAACCAGCCAGAGGGGAGAATGGACGTCCTACATGGTAGGTGAGTGAGGTGGACCACTCATCACTGGAACCGAGGCCCCTGGCAGCAAAGGATGGACTCGTTCCAGTTGGAATCTGGAGTACACTTTCCCATGGCAACTGCAGTTCCAACAGAGTAAGGTTCTCCTATGAGGGCATTACTTTAGCTTGGTTGTTGTTACCCTTCTGAGGTTTCTATATTTTAATAAGTGCTCTTTAGCTGAGCATTTATCACCTGCATTTGTGGAGAAGCTCCCATGAGATCAGTGCCTTGGAACAAATTCCAGGCTGGTCTCATTATCTGCACACACCATACTGGCGAATCTGCCTGCTTACTAAAATTTATTTGTAATCCCACAAATCAGTCCAGGGATTTCATGGTTGTTCAAGGATATGCACAGAACAAAGGAAAGTCAGCTGCCCGAGTCATGTTGCCAGGTGAAGCTCACCTCGGTGATGTGCTGACTTTGACTGTGGCCTTCAGACTGTCAGTAAGTGCCCTTTTATCAGTTCATTTACTGCCAAGTTCTTTTGTACTTTGTGTGTGTGTGTTTGGGGGGGGGGGTGATTTTATAGTCTAGAATAGTACTCATGTGTTTCTGCAGTAAGAAGGCCAAGCAAACTGCAGGTGTGGTGGTGTACAGCTGTAGTCCCAGGACTTGGGAGGCTGAGGCAAGAGGATCACTGTGAGTTCAAGACCAGCCTGCACTGAACAGTGAGAACCTTTTTTTTTTGTTGTTAATGTATTTAGTACAGGGTCTATAGGGTCTCACTATGTAGATTGGACTTGGAGTGATTCTTGTTTTGAGCCTCCCAAGCGCTGGAATTACAGGCACACACCACCATGCTCAGTCTCAATCCTCAGCACACACTGGGGGCAGGGTGGGCATGGCACACCGGGATCTAACCCCCACCCCTGGTGTCTGATGAGCTTTAATCTGCTGAGCTATCTGGCTGGCCCCTAAAACTCTTATCTTAAAACAAATAAACAAACAAACAAATAAGCTAAATAGGATGTGGCTGATGGAAAAAAATATCTTAGATAACCTTTATTTAAGTGTGAGTTATAAGGCTGCTAGCTGTGAGTTTAATGCTAATGTATTAACAATTTACACAAAGTAAAGTATCTTTAAACAGAAAAATGACTAAAATAAGATTATGTATTAATTGGTTACAAAAATACAATCGAGCCTTAAAGGAAACTAACCCTCCATTTTCTCTAGGAAAAATGGCCCGATATTCACCAAGTATTCATGCTGACCTTGTAGAACACGAATCTGTGAAAAATGACGCTGACTCCGTATTTTAAAAGACCATCATCACCTTTGTGCTGGCAGCTAGGAGGCTGTTAAGCAAATACCACTACTGGGACACTAGAAGCAAGTACACCAGAAGCTTCTGACCAATTTTAATACTCTGTGAGATAAGAGGAGATGACAAGATAAGGAGGCTGATAGCTCACAGCACAGAAACTGGCCAGATGGTGTCAAACTTACAAATTGGCAGTGGATCTAAGGTCTACAAAATGTCTTGCTGAACTACAGGATGCAGACTATAACTTTTTGAAAACAATGTCTTTATATAAAATGAGAAAAATATGCTAGCCCTTCAATACATCTTAAGGCACCTAGCAGGGATGGATACACAATGTAAAGTTTTGTTAGGAACAATACAGAACACATAAAAGAAATTAATAGAGTCTTGCATTTCCCTCACTCCATATCAAAAGTCTTCATTGCAACTACTAATTCATCTTCTACAGATGGGGTCTACAATTTCTTTTAGAGATGTTTAAATCCTAAGATTTCTTCTTTGACAGTAGATTTTTAAAATTTGCAAGTCTAACTATCTGTGTATGTTAATTATAAAGTCAAATAAACCTATGTTCTTTTCTTTACTATTCATCATCTTCAGGCGACAACCTGCTCATTTATCATTGTCAAACATCACGCGCTCAAGGGACTGTCCCGCAATCACAGGAGCCGCCATGGTTGGCATCTGAGTGTGCTGCAACCCAGGCTCCATGTCTCATTTATCTCTCACAACACAGTGCACCGAGCTGGACAACGTTAACCTCTTTTTAAAGATGAGCAAAGTGACTGCCAAAGAGCTACACTAACTTTTTCCATTTTGCAAGTTTAGTCATGTAACATATAACTGAAATTTCATTGAATAAAGAAATTAAAAAAGCGGATGAGGCCAGCTTTCTCAGTAAGGATGCAAGGACTCCAGTATATGCTTTCATCATTGTTATTCTGAGCTACTGGAGGCTGGACTCAGGGCCTCTCCCCTGAGCCACATCCCCAGCCCTTCGTTGCTGGTATGACAGGAGAGGCGGGTCCCACCACTTTGGGCTCAAGTGTGTGCTATTAAAATGTATTAAACTAAGCAACTGAAGAGGTTTCAGAAAATGGAAACATATTCCTTGCTCCTAGATAGGAAAAACCAGTGTTAGGAAAATGGCCATACTCCTAAAACTGCTGTAAAGATTCCATAAATCCCAATTAAAATACCATTAGTATATATCATAAATCTAGAAAAAACAGTCCTAAAATTCAACTGGAACCAGAAGAGATCTAGAATAGCAAAAGCAATCCTGGGTAACCAAGGAAAGGCAGAAGGTATTATAATCCTTGATATGAAATTATTCTACAAAGCTACTGTGATAAAATCAGCATGATACTGGCAACAAACAAACAAAACTACCACCACCACCACCACCAAAACAAAAACAAAAACAAACAAAAACACTCATCTCAGGATCAATGGAACAGATTAGAAGATGCAGGCACAATTATACACACACTCAACCACCTTATCTTTGACAAAGGTGCAAAACGTTCACTGAAAGAAAGATAGCCTCTTTAATAAATGTGTTGAGAAAACTGGCTTTCCACATGCCTAAGGCTAAAAATAGATCCATGCCTATCACCAGGCATAAAACTACAATCAAAGGGCTGGCGAGATAGCTCAGTGGACTAAGCACCTGCTTTGGCAAATGTGAGGACCAGATTTTCTATAGTTAATGTAAGCTTGGAACATCTGAATGCACTCCATTGAATAAACCTTTTCTAGTGCAATGTTGATTAGTCAAAGCAACATATCCTTTTAAAAATGAACTTAGTGCAGGGTTTGCAACACGTACTAAATAAAAATCATTTTTGTGTGTAGAAACAAAAATCCTAACTTTTAAAAATTACCAATTTTTATATAGAAAGGAAAGTCAGGAGCAATGAGAACTTTTGGAAACATTAAAAACAGCATCTTTTAGATTAGAGTGCACATTTGAGAAACAGCCAACAACCTCCCAAATTTTATATGGATATTAGAGAGAGTAATCCATATTTTAAAATTTCAATTATGTTTAGTATTAAACATGCTATAACATAAACTTGTTTGTACAAGAATGATCTATTAGGAATCTTTTTTTCCTTAAAATAAATTTTTAGATGAACGTAACTTTAGTTTGCTATTTAGCACCAAATATAGTGCCAAAAGGTCCTGAACTTGCAGTTAATTTATTTATTGCAGAGTTCCTGTCCTGACGGATCACTGGTGACTCTGCTTCCCTAAACTGCGCTTAGTGTTACACAGGTATCTGTGACTGAAACTGAGGCTTCTCCACACGTAGGGGCAGCACGCATTCATGGAGGGAGATGAAAACCTATCTGGAGCAATGGAGTTTGCAAACCAAATAAAGGATGATTTATTTCTAAATTAACAATTTGGGTAAATTTTGACCTGTCAAAGTTCCAAATAGAAATACAGACTTTACGTAGTCACTGTAATTTAAGAAAAAATAAAATGCTTGTACTTTAGGAAAAAAATGTTTCCAGTAACCATAGTTAGTCTCAAAAATCAATTCTGCTTCAAAATAATTCCTCTTGTTAGCCTAATCCACTGACTGACAGCTCTAAAAAGCTGTTTATTGCCTATTCCTTTCAGGTTACTTTTATAAAATCATTCCAACAGGCCAAGGGAACAAAAAAAAACATTCATTCCACTGAACTCCACTTTGCTTCGAGCTGATAGAAGAGCGAGCAGCTCTCGGGGGATGTTAAGGTTTACACATCACACCCCGAAAAGGGTGATGGGAGAAGAGGGCATGGTGGTCAGAGTGCTGCAGTGGTGAGGGACAGGGGTCAGGTCACAGTTAAGGGAACGTTGTGCAAGTGAGGAAGCCAACCAGGACCAACACATAGGGCTATGCAATGGGGCCTAGCTCAAGGCCGCTAGCAGCCTTGTTGTAGTGCCAAGGGTAGACAACTCCCGGTGGTCTCAATTTCTCTGGCAATGGTGGCCCTGTGTCAACACTAAGCTGAGGGCTGCCTGGCACACACTTGTTGCTGTTCTTAGCACTCCTTTTTTCTTTTACTTCTCTTTTATTCCAGTCAAGTCCCAAGAAGGTCAACAAAACCCCAAGATGCACTGGGCTGTCTACTAGAATGCTAAGGATACCATGCACTCCTCACGCAGAGGTGGAGAAGGGTGGGCATGTGATGGTGCTTTCTCTAGTCATGTAAAGGTCCCGCGTTAGTCTGCTTATGTGACTAGAATGAAACACTGGAGGCAGGGCTCACTTTCTAAAGGAAAGCCTTAGGTAGCTGAGTTTCACAGCTTGCAAGTCGAAGACTGGGTGGCCACACTGGCTTAGTCTCCAGGAAGGCCCTCCTCATGGGTGGCATCACATCATGGCAGGAGCCCACGGGAGAGGAAGTGACCACACCTCAAACCAGGAAGTGGAGTGCTGTGCAGGGCCAGGCTTTTCTAACTACCCTCGTGTTACGACTGGCCAGAGTCCTCCCGTTTGAGGATGAGAGTCCAACTCCCTCAAAGACCTCCCACTAGGCCTCATCGCCTCTTAAAGGTCTATGCCACCTCCCAGTGCAGCCACCCTGGGAACCAGCCTTCTAACACAGGGACCTGTGGAGGACGTGCAACCCATATCTTAACCATAGCAGTCCCTCAGTTCAGAAAGTTCACTGAAACAAGGTGGGTAAGGATCTTGCCTTTCACAGTTAGCAATGCATTGGCACCAACTAGCCTAGACCAGATTATACCACTGGAACAGGGTCACACAAAGGAAGGTCTACAGAGCCCATCTTTGGAATAATATTAATTTAGATGGCTCCAATTAAAATTTACAGGCGCTTAAGTTCAGCGTACAGAAGATGCTAAAACTATTTCTGCAAAGAGTTACTGGTAGTACCCAAATGTTAGCAGGAAAAGAGCTTTCTATGGTATTTGCTAATTTTCTCATGTTCATGGAAAGTGAACCAATATGAGATGATTCTGGAATACTTAATTCATAACAAAAAAATACCACTAGGTTCCTTTTTTGCTGCAGTGTTTGAAAAGCCATCTGTTCTGCAGTTATACCTCTGTAAGAGTCCCAGTTATTTTGTGAGTCTGGGAAGCAGACACAGTTCAGTAGCACAGGTGACTGCCTGCCAAGTGCAAAGTCCCGAGTTCGATTCTTGAACAATGAAACAAAACAGAACAAAAGACTATATGTTCCATCAAGGTATAAAGTAAAAAAGAAAAATAAAAAAAGGATCACCGCTCCACATTTGGATATTTGGGCCCGGGACTGGCAAGTGTAAGGTCCTGAGTTCCATTCCTGATTACAAAAAAAAAAAAAAAAAAAAGAGGGAGTACCTATATTTTGTGGGCCTCTGGAAATGGTCTAAGGCAGGTGCCTAGGGCCATGTTCTGTGATGGGTTCACTCCTGTTAGCTCTTTCAGAACTGTGATTAGAGGCTGCTGTATAGAACCCAGTCTTGAAGTGAAAAACGCTGAACTCTAGCACCAGTTAGTTAAATCACACTTTCTAGTACACATGACACAACGTAGCTCTTGTTCACTGATCGTTAGAAAACCAGTAGTGAATATACATCTAAAAAAATCACCAAAATGTTGGTGACAGTTTAAAAGGTAGTTTTT
>PVKN010013913.1:0-19582 GCA_004027915.1 Capromys pilorides | reverse complement strand
GTTCAGTGGTCTAAAGCGCCTGCTTAGGAGGGCTCAGGCAACTGCGGGGACTGCAGTTCGATCCCCGGCACCACATGCTGCGCCAGCGCCACCACCAGGGCAGGCTGAGCCAGCCACAAAATGAATAAATAAAGAAACAAACAAACACAACAAGCAAGCAAATAAATAAATAAATAAATAAATAAATAAATAAATAAATAAAAAATTTGAAAAAAAAGAGAAAGAAATGTCTCTTCCATTTTGAAATAGAAAATAGTTGTTTTTTCTCAGTATGTTTTTGTCTTCAACTTTTTGTGGTTATGATTTATACTACCTATTATTTTAGGAAAATCTGGTTCAGACAAATTAAGGTCCTAAAATTTGAAGGTGAATAGCTTTTAAAAATTGTTGCTGTCTGGCTGTGGTGCTGCATACCTATAATCCCAGCACTCTGGTAGGCTGAGGCAAGAGGAGCACAAGTTTTGGCCTGGACTGGGTAACTCAGCAATGTAGAGAGACCCTGTGTCAGACTAAAAAATAAAAGGAGGCTGGGGGTGTAGATCAGTGAGGAGGCCCTGGTTCTAATCTGTTAACATAAGGAAAAAAGCCTGCTGTTATTTGCAAGAAAATGGTGCGATGGGGCAGCCAGATAGCCCAACAGATTAAAGCGCCTGCTTAGCCAGACTCAGGGCCTGGGGTTCCATCCCTGGCATACTGTGCTGGCCCTGCTCCCAGGGCTTGCTGAGATGGCTATTGAGATTGGGCATAGTGGCGTGCACCTGTAATCCCAGGATTTGGGAGGCTGAAAACAGGAGGATCACTATGAGTGCAGTTTATGTAGTGAGAACCTGTGGGCCCTTAGACTCTGTACTGAATACGTAAAAAAGAAAAAAAACAAAAACTGTGGTGATACACACCTCTAGTCCCAGCACTTGGTTGAGGCTGGACTGCAAATTTGAGGCCTGTTTAAGGCCAGTGAGGCCCATTCTAAAAAACTAAAACAAAGATGTTGCTTTAGTGACAATTCATTTCTGTGATTCATTGTTGTTGTATGTTGCGTGTCAATGCCGAAAGAAACGACAGAAGACCCGATGAAGGTAGCTCAGAGGACTCACTTCGATTTGTCTCTCTCAAAGTGAGCCCCGACCCAGTGAAGCATCTTTTATTGAGTACTCTAAGACAGGCTAAGGAATGTGCTTAACTACTTTGATGAATACAGACTATAGATCACTATCTCTTTTACCATTTACCTAACATTAGGTTAAAACAGATGCTAATTGAAAACTCCAAGCAAGGGAGGAGACAACCATTAACATCTCAAACAAGGGAGGTGACAGCAGTCAAGGAGCCATTAAGATATGCTGTTATCTGTCTCCTTGCATCCCCAAGTAACCCACTACAGCTGTCCCTGCGCTTTATTATTCTCCATTTCTTAAGATGCTAGTTTCTTATCTCTACAATTCAGGTTCTCTTGCTGTTGTGCAACCAAGCAAGGTACAGAACAGTCTATGTTGAGGTGATCAGATTAATGGTGTCATCTATATGCAGTGATTTCATTTTTTAATGGAGAAAAGACCAAAGGCCAATTAATATCCAAAAAACAGGAACTAATTAACAGAGCCCAGGGAGGGCTGCTTTGTTACTTAGAAATCTCAAAAACTGGGATTCAAGGTTACAGATAACAGCTTATCCTGTAGGTGCCCTGTTCTTTGATTCCTTGCTTGACATGTTAATGGTTGTCTCCTCCCCACTTAAAGTGTTATCAGTTAACATCTATATAAACCTAGTGTTAGGTAAATAGTAAAAGACAGTCATTTATAGTCTACATTCATTAAAGTAATGAAATAACATTCCTTGCCTGCTTTGTAGCCCTCAATAAAAAATAAGATACTTCTGAGGCTCTGGGCTCACTTCAGGAGGGACGAGTCTCAGTGAGACCTCTGAGCTAAATTCATCGGGTCTTGTCGTTTCTTTCGGCACCAACAGATATCTTAAGACAAAAACTATCAGATCAATTATTTAACTTTCTTACTTGAAACTTGAAAAATCTTATGCTCATCAAGTATTACGTCTTATTTCTAGAGGTGTAGGATTCCTTTAGAGCACAGAGCTCTTAGGCAATCCGATGGTCACTGGCTGGGGACAGCTGAGAGTCCCGGAGCTGACCTTCTCCAACTCCTTGCTGCAGGTAGAGGGGGCCTGGCTGCAAAGCCGCATCCGGGAAGAGTTTGAGAAGCTCCGAGAGTTCTTGCAGAATGAGGAGCAGGCCATCCTGGACACCATGACCAATGAGGCCAGGCAGAAGCAGTTCCTGGCTGACCAGAAGATGAAGAGGCTTGAGGAAGAGACTGAGATGCTTGCCCATGAGATCGAGCGGCTGCAGGCAGAAATGAAGGAGGATGACATCTCTTTTCTCATGGTGAGCAGCTGTGTTCAGCGACCAGGCATAAGAAAGGCACAGCCTGGCTGGAAGAGCTGAAGTGGATAAGCGGTTGGCGTCGGAGGCTAGAAAGACTGGTCAGAGCAGGGCCTGCAGGCCTCATCCCTCTCCCCCCTTCTCCTGCACTCATTCTCATTTATTTTCTGGTCTTTTAAAATGGAGTCTGAAAGTTACTCAGTTACTGAAATTTTTTTTTATTTAAACATGATGTCCTTGTATATTCTCTTGTTAAGAAAAGGATGATTTTGTTCTTCCTTTAATAGTGTAGAGTTCATTTTTTCTTTCATTTATTGGCTTTGTCACTGCCTTTTATGAAGAAGTTTCTGTAACTCAAGAGCTGGTTTATAAATCAGGAAAACTTTCCAGGTATCTGCTCCACCTGCAGAGAGCAGACCTCTATTGGAAAGGCCAGTGTCCAGCAGAGTGGGGGAGGGTAAGAGCTATCAGGCAGGGAGGATGTCCCGTTCTGGCTAGGGCCTTTGTGGGTTGTCCACCTCCTACAAGGCCTTGAACCACAGTGTCCCTGCCCTCACAGTGCCCGAGTCTAGAACTGCTTGATGGGCTTGAACTGGTTCCTTACCAGTTCTGGGTGTTCTATCCAGTACCCAGGGTGCTTCTAGGCTTATCATTAGTTGTCGTTACTGTGATACAATTTGCATACTATACTACATAATTCAATCAGTTTTTTGAAATTTATTTTTTAAGATAGGCCCTTGCTTGTTACCCAGGTTGGCTTCAAGCTCTCAGGTTCAAAGATCTTTCTGCCTTGGTGTCCCCGTCCCCCCCGCCCATGGTACCAAGATCGCACTGAGGCCCTTGTGCTTGCCTGCTACACTGAGCTGTCTCCCCAGTCCCATTCCTTGGTGTCTTGGGTAGCTGGAACTGCTGGTGCATACAGGCACCCTGACCTCATTGACCTGTTTAAGGTACACAGCTCACCATTCTCGGTATGCTTCCAAGCTGTGTAATCATCGCAGCTGTCCTTGGAATGTTCTGTCTTAGAACGTTTCTTCACTCTCACAAAGGTCTGTCCCCTTCAGCAGTCACATCTCAGCCGTTGGCAGCCGGCTTCTTGCATTCAGCAAGTTTTGATATTTTATCCATGTTACACCATCTATTAGTATTTCTTCCTTTGTTATGCCAAAGAATGTTCCATTGGTTACATCGATGCTGTTTCTGTGCTGGCTGGTGCCCTTAATCTCTCCCTCTCCTTCCCGCCACCTTCAAAACTGGGCATTGAATCAACGATATTTACACTAAACTATATCCTCAGCTTTTCTGTTTTGTTTTTTGCTTTTTGCAGTATAGGGGATTGAACTCAGGACCCTGCACTTGGAGGCAGGCGCTTACCCTGCTGAGCTATCTCCCCAGCCCTAGCTTGTTAAAATTTTTTTTTGAGAAGAGTCCCACTATATTATCCAGGGTGTGCTCGAACCTGCTATTTTTTTTGCCTCAGCCTCTTAAAGTACTGGTATTACAGGTAGGTGCCACTCTGCCTAACTTACTTTTTGGGTTTTATTGATAATAAGCACCCATGTATTACTTTCTTATGGATTTGTTTTCATTTATATATATCTAGGAATAGATTTACTGAATACTTTGCCCACATCTTTGCCAACCTTTTTTTTTAGCTGTTCTGTTGAGTGTGAGATGGTATATGTCAGTAGGCTTTCAATTTGCCTTTCCTCAGGACTAATGATCCTGAGTACCTTTCATGTACTTATTGGCCATTTATAGCTCTTCTGTGGAGAAATGCCTGTTCCAGCTGTTTGTCCATTTCTTCTTGGGCTGTCTTTGGTGTTCATTTATAATTCTTTATCTGTTTATCTGCTTTAATTCTTTGTACAAAGTCAGGCTCCAGGGCTCCAACTTCATGCTGTTGCACGTCGGTATCTACTTCTGCCAGCACCATTTTTTTTCCCCCGAAAGACTATTCTATTTTCCATTGAATGATCTTGGCCTCTTGTAGATTATTGACAATACATTTGAGGGTTTATTTTTGGACTTCGAATTCTGTTTCATTGATGTATATGTATTTTGGGATTTTTCTGGGGGTGGGTAGTCCTGGTACCACACCACACCAAGACAAGGCCTCATACCAGAAGCACTCTGCTGCTGAGCTACATTTCCTGCCCTTTTTTTTTTTTTCATTTTGAGTCGGGGTATCACCAGGTTGCTCAGGCTAGCCTCAACCCTGTGACCCTCCTGCCTCTGCCTTCTGAGTAGCTGGGATTACAGATATGCACTGCTCTGTCTGGCTGTATGTCAATTTTTGCATAAGGACCATGTTTTAATTACTGTTGGTGAGTATGAGACATCCACCTTTGCTCTTTTTCAAGATTGTTTTAGGTATTCTTGGTTCCTTGAATTTCTATCTGAATTTTATTCTTATTTTTTATAATGTATTTATTTATTTGGCATAGGGTTTTGCTACACAGCTCAGACTCATAGTGATCCTCCTGTCTCAGCCTCTCCATTGCTGAGATTATAGGTGCGCGCCATTATACCTGATTTAAGTGCCTAGCACAGTGCAGGGCCAGCATGGCATGTGATATCAGGAATTGGGCCCCGGTCCTTGCGCTTGCCAGGTAGGTGCTTAGACCACTGAGCTTTCTCTGTAGCCCCCATATGAATTGTAGAGTCAGTGTTTTTGTTTCTGCAAAAAAGCCACCCTGGATTTTAGAAGAGAGTACACACAACCTGTGCATCACTTTGGTGTTGACATCATAGTAGTGTTAAAACTGACTTGTAGACATGGGAGGCATGATTTCTTTTGTGGTCAGAAAAATCACACGCTGTCTCTGTGTCTCGTTTTTTTCCTTTAGAAACACAAGAGCCGAAAACGCCGGTAAGTTGCCAGGTCTTGTGGAGGGGAGGGGAAGGAGAGGCAAAAAACCAGTGCTTCAGAATCTCCAGTGGCCCCAGGGCCAGACAGCTGTTCGGCAGCTGGTGGAGCCGGAGAGAACCGGGCACTGGCAGTGGAAAGTTGTGTCTCCCTGGGTAGAGGCTCACCATCCGCAGCGCAGGGAGGACAGTTGTGCACGTGGCTGTGTTTCTCAGTGGTCACCCAACACTGAGGGCGTTTTTGGCTGGCCAGCTCGCTTTCAACCCAGGACAGAGCCTCAGGATGCTGATGACCGTTGGTTTCCCTGGGATGAATAAGGAAGGACTGTGTCCCAGTCTGAACTGTTCAGAGACCAGAGTGGTTTGGGTGGTAGTGAGTTCCCAGTCACTGGGGGTATTCAGAAAAGGCTGGGTGATTTTTTTTGGCTCTGTTGGACTAGAGCTGTTAAAGTTCCCTCTAGTTCAGATGACCTATGACCAGAGGCGTGTGGCTTCTGTCCACAAGGATGCAGCCCTCTTGGAGGAGAACTTCCAGTTTGTATTTCTCACAGCTGAGTGAGTTGGGATGAACCTTCTGACCGAGGCCTGAAGTAGTGGCTGCCAGGTAGGCCCAGTGTGGGGGACAGTTTAGTGGAAGATGACCAGGAACTCAAGAGCCAAGGCAAGGGGACAGACAAGGCCTCGGCCCACCCCAGCTCTGCACACCATGTCCAGTCCTCCTTTCCCAGGCTCTTCTGCACCATGGAGCCGGAGCCTGTGCAGCCAGACATGCTTGTGGATATCTGCAAGTACCTTGACTCCCTCCGGTACCGTGTCTGGAAGAAGATGATTGCGTGTGTGGAAGCTGGTGAGGGCTGCAGCAGGTGACCTCAGGCAGCTCCCCCATATCTCCCTCCGCCCCTCCCCACAAGCCTTTCTCAGGCATTCCCAGCCACTCCTCTCCTTCCTGCCTGACTACCCCAGCCCTCTGGCCAGGTCTTGCTTAGGGAGGACCCGACCCTCTGTCACCTCTTCAGAAAGCAAGCACTCCCCTTCCTGTTACAAACTGTAACGTATGACTAGAGACCTCACTCAGGGTCACCTCCCCAGCCATCATGTCCTGGTGTGGCAGGGAGGGGAATGGCATACTTGTTCTAAGATACGGCAGTCTTGTGAGCTCGATGAGTTCCTGCCTTTGTTAGTACCTCTGGCTGCTATCACAAAGGACACAAATGGGATTGCTTAAAATGACAAAAATCCATTTTCGCAGCCCCGGTGGCAGCAGCAGGCCACCCGGCCCTTTCCCCTCTTCTAGCTGCTGGGGCCTGCTGGCATCACTTGGCTTACTCTGGCTCATGACTGCAGCACTTCCACCTCTGCCTCTCTGTCACAAGATCTCATTCTTCCAGTGTCATTGCCACTTTTCCTGGAACAGCCCTGTTGGACTAAAGGCCCACCCTACGACAGCTGAATTCCGTTTAGCTCCAAATACCATCATATTTGGAGGAACCAGGCCTTAGGATTTCGTGAGGATGCAGCCCAATCCATGACCCTGTCAGCCCAGCAGCGCACTGATTCACGGAGGGGTGGGGCACAGGTGGTGGGTCAGCCAGCATGGCAGGGGTGTCTTGTTTGCTGACTGTCATCTTCTTCCTCTGCCCTCAGTGCCCTTCAGTCTGGACCCCAACACAGCAGCTGGCTGGCTCTCAGTAGCTGACGACCTCACCAGCGTCACCAACCACGGCTACCATGTGCAAGTGGAAAACCCGGAGCGCTTCTCCTCAGCGCCCTGCCTGTTGGGCTCCTGCACCTTCTCGAAGGGCTCCCACACCTGGGAAGTGGCCCTGGGCGGGCTGCAGAGCTGGCGGGTGGGCGTGGTGCGGGTGCAGTCAGAGGAGGGCGCTGAAGGTCACTCACTCAGCAACTACCACGACCTGCGCTCTGGCTTCTGGTACCTGTGCCGCACCCAGGGCACAGAAGGGGACCACTGTGTGGCCTCTGACCCAGCCACGTCTCCCCTGGTCCTGGCCATCCCACGCCGCCTACGCGTGCAGCTGGAGTGTGAAGAGGGCGAGCTGTCCTTCTACGATGCTGAGCGGCAGTGCCACCTGTACACCTTCCATGCCCGCTTCGGGGAGGTGCGACCCTATTTCTACATCGGGAGTGCCCGGGACAATAGGCCTCCTGAGCCTTTGCGTATCTGCCCACTGCAAATCAGCATCAAGGAGGAGCTGGATAGCTGAGCAGCCTCATCCTGAAGCCCAGCTGGGCATGGACTCTGCCCCCTGCCTTTGGGCAGCATTCTTTGCCATTCTCTTGTTCTTTCTGGGACTCCAAGCCTTACCTCGTTTGGTTTTTGTCCTGCATCCTTATAGTTGACCTCTCCCCCCACTCCAAGGCCTCTTGCTGGGCCATAATTGGGGCACGTTCAGGTATAAATGTTTTGAGCCTCATGTCAGGACTTTGCTTCGGGAATGGTATTGTTGGCTCTGCGTGACAGCTTTTATTATTTCCCAGGTTTGGTGAGGCCAAGCATCTGGTTGACTGCTATTTTTTAAAAGAGTTTATGACTGCCCGCAGGGGGCGGGGCAGGCTATATGTGGCGCCGCCTGGGGCCTGGTAGGAGTTGGAGCTCGGAGGAAGTGTTGTGGAAGCCTCTGTCATGGCTCTCTGGGAAGGAAAGGCGAGCAGGGTACAGAGGCTTAGGTCAGGGTGGTCGGAGTGTTTGCAGCAGGCTCTGGGTTGTAGCGGCTGCCCCTGAAGGACTGACACTTGCCTGTGAGAGCCCCGTGGCAGGTGCAGGAGGCACTGGTGCCAGGCTCTGGGCTGTCAGGACTAGTTGGCTTGCGAGGAGCTGCTCACCTGTTGCGTTCCTAGCTCCAGAGCTTCAGGAACACGGTAGGTGAAGCAGTGTGTGCAGGGCCGTGCTGTGGCTTTGGGACATGAGCCAAGGCTCGGCTTGTCTGTCACCTTCTGTTACTGTTTTAGCTGCTGTGCATGTGCCATGGGAAGGCTGAGGCTGAGCTCCCTGGCCCCGGTGATGAGCTCCTGCTTATTTATGCTGGAGTAGGCAGTTTCCTCAGAGACACGAGTTCTGTAGCACTTTTGTGCCCACACTGTGTCTGTTTCCTGTGAGATGATGGCGCTGGCAGGCAGTGTCCTGTAACTGCCATGGAGGAGGTTCCTCTGCTTAATTCTTCCCAAGGTCTGAGAAGGGAAGGCAGGAGGTGGCCCTTTTTAGTGAGGAGGAAGAAAAAAAGGTGGCCGCCCTCGGCTTCCCGGCTCGCCAGTCCTCCCTGCTCCAGTCCCTGCTTGCTTTTCACTGCCACCCGCAGAGGCTCCCTAGGTTGCTCCTCTGCCCCCGGCTGTGTGCCTCCACCATTTCTTTCTCAGACCTACATGTGGTTTCTAGTTGTAGCCCAGGAAGCCAGTTGGTAGAAATGTTTTGCTCTGGGTACCATATGATATCATGCCTGTATTTGCCACTTCATAAAACTCATATTTTCAACCAAGTGTGACTCATGCCCATTAGTTGGTTATCAATGTCTTGTGCACTTTGGTTATGTAACAAATGGGGTCACAGGGTGGGCCCAGTTTGGAGCTGCCACTGTGATTCCAGCCAAGTTGGGTGTGGGGAAGATGTGAATATTAGCCTGTTTGTATCAGGTGCTCACTGAAGAAGTTGACAGACACATGGCAAGCTAGACAGGTCTCAGAGCGTACACTTTCTGTTGTGTATTTACCCATCATGTATAGTTTATATAGTGAACTTGACCTGAAATTACTTTGTTATAAGTTTTATTTTATTTTTTTAATTTTTACCTTAGATGTAAATGTTTTTTTAAATGTTAAAGATAATTTGATCTGGGTATGGTGATACAACACTTGTTATCCCATCACTGTGGGAGGTTGAGGCAGGAGGATCACAAGTTCGAGCCCAGCCTAGGCAACTGGTTAGCTTAGGCCTTTCAAAAAAAAATAAAAGTGACACATTCTTTTAATATATTTGAGTGTTCTTATTTGAAGTTCATCCATGTTACAGCATGTGTTTGCATTGTAACGTATTGAATGGAATGACACTGATGATGCATTTTATTTGTCAGTTGATGGGTTCTGGCTGTTTCTGTTCTTGGCTACCATAAATAATGCTCCTGTGAACATTTATGCACAAGTTTTATGTGGACTTGTCTTTAATGCTTTGTGGTGAACTGATACCTGGGAGTTGATGTGCTGAATTCCCTTGGCAACTGTAATCTGAGGAGCTGGTCCCCAGTGTGGGGTCCCTGTTCTGTTTCCCCAGTGGTGGGCAAGCGTCTGGCTGTCTTTGCCAACACTTAGCGTCACCTTGGCAAGGAGGCAGGTGGCTCGCTGTGGCTTTGGCTTATGTTCCCCTGGTGGCTGATACATCGAGCGTGTTTTCATGTGTTTGCCATTTGTTCATCTGCTTAGACTGCAGAGGCTTTGACCATTTTTAATTGGCCATTTGTCTTTTCATTTTAAATACAAGTGTTGTAGATGTCTGACTTATAAAGCTTTCATTGTGTGGGTTCTCTGTCACTTGATAAGCTTTCAAACCCAACCTTTTGTCTTTCTTCAGTGATGTTCAATTATGTTTTCTTTTGTTTGCATATTTTAATTTTATTTTGTTTTATTGTAGTGATCCTGGGGATTAAAGAACCCAGGGACACTACCACTGAATTATGTCCCCTGCCCTTCCTACTTTGAGTCAGTTCATTGAGTGGCCTAGGCTAGCCTGGAATTTGGGATCTTCCTGCCCCAGCCTCCTGAGTAGCTGGAATTGCAGACCTTTGCTTTCTCTTCTCCTGGAAGGTGAAATTCCAAAAGAACTTGATCACTGGCTAAATAGAGCAGAGGGAGGCTTTCCTGAGCTTCATGGCTAGTGATGGGCAGGGCAGGCAATTTCCCCAGCACCTTAGAGGGACACTGAAAGAGCTCGCCCATCCGGTTCTCCTCCCCTGTACCTCGTTTGTGGTCATGGACCCTGCCAGGACCCCCCTGACTGCAGCTGTGTGTTCCCCGCCCTCCAGGGAAGCACTAGGCCTTTGTGGAGATCTCTGCATACGGGGGGGCCAGATCGCTGTCATCTCTGCAACCCTAGATCAGAAACGTTGCTGGGGTGCAGTTGGCAATATTGTCAAACAGATGTCCAGTCACGAACCACTTAAGGATATGAGTCAGCAATGGGCCACAGACAAAGGTGGTTCCATTAGATTGTGATGGGGCTAAGAAGTTCCTGTCATCCAGCAGTTTTTCCTGGGCCTTCTCTTTGCTTAGCTGCTTGTAGGCTCAGCCTTCGCATGTGCCCACGGCCTCCAGCGCCAGTGCAGCGCTGCACCACACAGCTTTGCAGCTGGGCAGCATCTGCGAGGTGTGCAGCACATGTACCATCTGGGTTGCTGTAAGCGTGCTGTGATGCTCACACAGCGAGGCAGCCGCCTGAAGGCACATTGCTCAGAACACCTGTCACTGAGCATCCTGTGACTGTCAGGAAAGCTGTCCTCCAAAATGCCACAGAGCATGGCAGCATTTGACAGGAAAGGGACAACTTGGTATGCAGAAGCCTGGCTCCAGCACCAAGCCTCTATGCACAAGCTGCTGGCTTTTAACACCTGCACCCAGGAGCAGAGTCAGGGTACCTGCTTCAGTTCTGGGGACACCAGTGAGACCGGCTTTGGTGACAGTGCCTGGTCTATAATGAGTCTATAATCTATAGACTTATACATTGGTTAATTCTTCTGCAAGTGGAAGACTGCCTGCTAAAATTACAACGATAACCCCAAAAGCAAGAAACAGAAACGCAAGTTATATCTGGAGTGCTTACATGTCCTCAGATTTTTTTTAACGAGATAAACATTTCTATCAAGAACATTAAAAAAGTGAAAATCCCCTAATAGCCTATAAAAGTAGATTTCACAGTTAAACAGACATGCAACCTACAGAGACAAGCAGGAGCTTGTGTTTAATTTTCACGTGTATAATCAGTCTGTTTACGTGGCTGCAGATGCCAGAGGTACAGAATGTACTGGGGCAGTCTCATTCTGCACATCCAGCTCTCCTCCTTGTAGGCAGTTGCCTTTATCTGTTGTCTTCCTAACCTTTCCAGGGATTATTTTGCGCACAGCACAGTCTGCTCAGTACCCTCTGCCCACCCCAGCATGCTGTGAGAGCAGATTCCCTTGCTGTGCATTCCTAAGCAACCCAACCAAGAGGAGAAAACTCAAAATAAAAGATACTAAAATAAAATAAATTTTCTCCTCAAAGAGGAGGTTTGTCCTGGATGTTTTCATGCAATCAGTTCAGTTGGTAGATTTCATTTTTTGTTTTCCTGCACATATTGCACTGTAGAGGTTTAAAACAAGAGAAAAAGCTAAACAAACATTAAACCAGAGACCTCAACATACATTAAAAAAAATCATCCTCATGTCATCTGGGACAAGAAATAAGTCCCTCCCTCACAAATGAAAAAGCTCAGTACCACAAACAAGCCTCAGTCCTCACAAAGGCACCCAGTTACAGGAGACTGGGATATGGGATTGAGCAATCAGGGTTCAAGCTGAGTCACCTATCCTCTGGCCCTGGGATAGTCTTCACCTTTCTGCCTTATTTTCATCATGTGAAAAAAAGAGTTCCTGCCTCTTCTGTTGTGAGATTTTAAAGTAAGCAAATGTTTAAGTTAGAGCAGAGCTTGAACTTGAGTTTAGCAGTTTAGTTCACTGTTGTTAGGCCCGCCTCTGCCGCTTAAATTGCTGTGACTGATAAAACCATTCAACTTCTGTGAACAGGGAAACCTGAACTCGTGTTTTATTTTTCCAGGTTATTTCCAATTCCAACATCGTATAGGTAACGATTTGTGTCACTAGCAAGACCCTGGATCTTTCCCACTGAGGACAGGTGATTCAGGGTGCTACTGCAGACCTTTCTCAAGAATATGGGTGTCAGCCAGGCATGACTATAATCCCAGCATTGTGGAGGCTGAGACAGGAGCATCCTCTCAAGTTCAGGGCCAGCCTTGACTACATAGTGACTGAGCTCAAGGCCAGCCTGAACTACATAGCGAGATCTTGTCTCAAAGAACAAAATTCCAAAAACAAAAGAATCTGGGTAGTACCAGAGGCTTTGCCTCATATTTTGAGGCTAGAAAAAACTGAATAAAGGACCATAATATTTCCAGCATAGGAAAGGATATTCTAGAGAGGAGCAGATCTTGTACAGTTGTACATAGGATTAGCAATTGGATCATGCACAGTAAAATGGCTTTGCCACATTATAAATGGCTGGCATACCTGTATATGTGCAATTAAAGATGTCAAAAACCAATTCATGTCCACTGTGGAGGTGATTTTAATGGCGGTGATGCTATTCGGATTGGACAAAACTGATTGTTAGAGATGGGCGGTGCCGGAATTGAAGCATCTTTTTTCAAGGTTTCAAAAACAAAATACAGCCTTTGACCTGGCCTGTCCCGCCCACTCCCCCAGCCACGACAGAAAAGGCTGACGTCAGACGGCCTGGTGCAGAGCAGCTTTCCCGCTCCGGGGCGCGGCTTGTCCTTGCTCCTGGCTGTCACTTGGGTAGGTTTCTGAGGAGGGTGGGAGGTTTTGGTTTCTATGGATACTGGGCAGACTGGGATTTGCATAACGTAGCTCAGAGAACAGACAGTCTGGGAACACAACGACCACGGAGCTACCAAAAGGCCCAGGGAAGCGAGCTGGAAGGTCTGGGGAGCCGGGCTCCGCCGCACCCTCCTCTAGGAGGGACTGGAGTCTGGAGCCTGCTCCTCACCAGCGGCGGCTCCCACTGGAGCGCGGCCACATGCGCACAGCGCCCCCCACTGGACATGGCTCGGTAATTACGGCTCAGCCGACGCCGGCGCGGTTCTGTGGCTTCTGGAGAGCCGAGCTGCTTAGCTGTGCTTGGCCTGAGAACCTGGTTTACTCTCAGAACACATGCCCTGTGCTCCTGTACTCCTCACCACCGGCCGAGCACCGTGTCAGGGAGTCAGGAGGACGGTGCCCTGGTGCCAGTCGCTGATCGATCATCAGACCCCAGACCTGAAGCCCAAGATTCCTGGTGTTGCCACCCCTAAGGCCCCAAGCACGGGTGCGCAGCAGGGTAGAAAGGCAGCTCACTTTGTGAGGTTCCGACCCCCAGGCCGGGATGAGGGAGGTAAAGGAGGAGAAATGGGCCCTGGGGATATGGGAGGAGGGTGGGGAGCCTGCTTGCTGCCGGGCTTGGGCCTGAGTGCTATGCTGGGCACTGAGAGGAGGCCGGAGGAGGGCAGGCAAGTGACGTTGCATCCGTGGACTTGTCGGGTGGGAGGATGGTGAAGGCCAAAATTGGAACGTGGGCTGGGGTGGTGTGACTGAAAAATATGGTGTGTTGGGGCTGGGGAGATAGCTCAGTAGAATAAGCGCAGAAAAAATGTATGCATTTAAAGAAACAAAGTTACAGCAAAAGACATGTACGTTGGCAAGAGTCCCCTTCGGAACCCTCCCCCTCACCTCAAACACTTCTCCATCCCATCGCTTGTGCCCCTTTCTTAAGTGGCTCTGGGGTCCTCTTGTGGGAGTGTCCTTAGTTGCACTGTCCGGATGGCCTCGAGATGCTGAATGGATTCAGTGTTTCCCCTTCATGGCCATTTTGGCTAAGAGGAGGAGCAGGAGCCACAGCGCGGGAGCTGGGGATGAGGTGGGTGAGGTGCACCATGCTGTTACAAAGCCCATCTTTCTGCTGGATGGCATGTGTCAGTAATCTTCACTGCATTATCAGGCCTTGTAAAGACACTGAGGAAAGAGGACTTAAAAAGTGCCTCAGTACATGGCAAAGTGGCTAAATCTGTTTACAATAAAAGGGAAGATCCTGAAGGGGATTTGTAGCAATGTGCCTTTTACTGTAATTTTTTTTTAAAAAAGTTAAACATTCTGCTATGTGTCCAGCACCCCTTGTGGAGGTTAGGCACAATAAGCACAGCAGTCTTATGGAGGCCACGGAACTCGAGGCTGTCACATGAAGAATGAACAGATGAAAGGAGACAGGGAAGAGTCTGCGGAAGCGCTGACCCATTGAGGAATGAGTGGGCCAAAGATCTGGGTTAGGCTTATGGGCCCTGAGGAATAGCCCAGAACAGCAGAGGCAGGGTGCACGGAAGGTGTCCAGGCAAACAAAACACAACAACAGCCATGCTGGAGACAGAAGCGTAAGTTGCCAGGTACAATCGAGATGGAAAATGATTGTCTGCTTCCAATTTAAGGTGGGATGTGTTGGGAGGGGCAGGAAGCCAGGAAATTGATCAAGTGTGTGTAGGTGGGACTGGGCCTCCTGGCAGGCAAGCTACCCCAGTGCTGAGAAAAACATCCTGTTGAGAAAAACATCCTGTCTGGTTCAGGCCAGCTATTGGTCGCTGGGCAGCCTTGTGTCATGTGATGCAAACTTTATAGAAGTATAAATAAAGGACACGTTTTGTGTGTGTGTTGAGTTGGTCTTGCCAATCAGACCGACTGGTGACCATCTAGCCCAGCTTTTCCTCTTATCTCTGTTTTTTATTCTTCCCTCCGTGTCTCCCAAGGATTGGACTGTTTGCGTGAAGACCAACGGATCCCCACAGGGATGCTCTGCTTGTAGCCGGTGGTGCACTTCCCCCAAAACTAGTGAAGGCAGAAGAAACAACAAGAGCAGTCCTCACCAGCCAAAGTGATGCATGCAGAACATATCTATAATCCTAAGACTCTGGTACAGGGAGGCATGAGGATCACGAATTTTGTCCAGCCTGGGAAACTAAAGTGACTTAGTGAGACCCTCTCCCAAAATAAGAATAAAAAGGGCTGAGGTATAACTCCATATAAAGGCCTTGGGTTCAACCTCAGCACTGTCCAAAAAGGAAAACGTGATGCATGCCAACTCATCTGCAGAAATTAGCGAGGAATTCCCTTACTATAAACCCGGGGTGCCAGAGCTTTAGAACCCACACAGAATCCCAGCAACAGCCCCTAGAAACGCGGGAAAGCTGTGTGTCCTTCCCACTCCTGTGGAGACCCTGAGGGCCACACACTGTCCAGGTTCTGATGTTGGGCTTTTGGGTTCAAGCAGGGTGGCCTTGCTGGTGCTGCAGAGTCGTGCCTGTGAGTTATTCCTGGCGGAGTTCTCTTCTGCTCTCCGGGAGCCTGGCCTCAGCTCCAGGTAGTAAAGGCAAAGTCTCTCTGGGGCTCCCTAGTCAGCACCACCAGGTCCCAGAAAAGCCTCCTGAGGGTTAATCCTTCTTGGGTGTTGGCATAGATGAGCAAAGTCACTCCCATGGGAGAGCGTGAATTTGGGAAGTGAAAATGGAAGTGTGGACAGCAAATCTGAGGCTCTCCTCACTGGAAATTCTTTTGCATGGTTGAGGTTGAGGATCAGAGCATTATTTTAATTAGCAGAATTGCCTTGCCTGTATGTTTCGGTTTGTGTCTAGTTGTCCTCCAGAGTCTCATGCAATTATGGGGCAGGGACTTCTAGAGTTTGAGATTAATTGGTGATCAAGGCTGGGATTATGGGTGTGAATGAGACCCCCAGCCTGGGGCATACAGCCTGAATACAGTTTAAGGGAGACAGGCTTCCTCTCTGTAGCCACTGTTGCTGTCACTCCTCCCTTTGTTTTCTGCTCTTCATTGCAGCCATGAAAGGTTGCTCTCTGCCTTGCACTGTTCTGCTTTGGAGCCAGCTGAGAATGGACTGAAACCTCCAGTAACTGTGAGCTAAATAAACCTTTCCTTCCTTTGTTTTGGGTGTTGGGTATTTGCCCCAGCAACAAGAGAAGAGGAACTGAGACACTATACTAACTCTACCGTTCCCAAGGTACTTTTGAAGAAGCTCACTTGGCATAGAGCACTTGTACATATTCACAGGCTGCCACGTGATGTTCCGACTCACGTACACATTGAGCAGTGCTCTAATCAGTGTCATCATATGCGCTCCGAGGACAGCATTTTTTTTTTTTTTCCCCCACGTGGAAAGCATTCCAAATCCTCCTCGTTATCCCTGGTCACCCTACAATAGCATGCTAGAATTTCTTCCTTCTAGCCAACTCAAACTCACTCCCCTAACCTGCCAGCCTTGGGTAATGGCCACGCAACTCTCAGCTTTGATGTGATCAATATTTTTCCCTGAGCTGCACTTTTAAGTATCAGGGGCTCTCTTTTCTTCTTTCCATCTCATTTGGTTGTTGCAAGTCTGAGCAAACAGCTGGACAGAGGGCAGGAGAACTGGTGGCCACACCTGGCGTCTGAGGAGGTATAATTCCTATAAAATGGCAAGGCTGGAGTAGGAAGGACCCTTACCAGTGTGCCAGTGGGTTTGTGGCTTAAGTCTTGTTTATTATATATATATATATATATATATATATATATATATATATATAGTCATAGGAGTACAAGAGTCCACCTCCCACTCTGAGGCTGGGAGGACTTGGGAGCGATCTCACCTGTTATCACCGCAGTTCTTGATTGGAGCCAAAGCAATCTACTTAGATTTCACCTCCTCTGAAAATGAGTCTTGTCATGAAGAGACAACACAGGAATATGTCAAGTATACAAGACAAAGAGGAGGAACTATTTTGAAGACTCAAGCGGCCACGCTTATCCTGGGGGATACATTCTAAGACTTCCTTTAGTACCAAGTCCTATAAATACTATATTTTTCATATATATGTATATATTTATGATCAAGTTTAGTTTATAAACTAGGCACAGTAAAAGATTAACACTACTTTAACAGAGCTGTGACGGTGCATTGTGATGGAAGCTATGTAAATACCGTCTCTTGCTCTTCTTCTGCAACTCACCTTTCTTACTGTAGTTGACCACAGGTGACTGAACTGGTGGATAATGGGGGTGGGAGTGCTACTGTGTGTCTCTTTAGTAGGGTGCTGCGAGCCCCCAGAAGGAAGCTCTAGTATCCTTAATAAGGGGAAACAGGGAAATAAAACAGAGAAGTAAGACCAGGCAAACCTCGAACATCCAGAATCTGAAAAGGCAATGTAACGCTGAAAGCCCACAGAAGAGAAGGCTGCGTGTCCAGTTTTGTGTCAGTAGCATGCTGTTTATTGCATCGCCTTTATCATTTCTAATCACCTGTAGCTGTGTAATAGAATTTGAAATCTGGGATGGCGATGCTTCCTGCTTTGCTCCTGTTGCCCAGGACTGCTTTTGGGTCTCTTCTCATTCTGTATGGATTTTTCGTTGTTTTTTTTCTAGTTCTGTGAGAAGTGCTGTTGATGTTTTCACTGGTTGCACTAAATTTGTATGTCAGTTTTGGAAGTATAGTCATTTTGAAAGTATTGGTTCTGCCTAGGCAGCAATAGGGGACATCTTCCCATTTTCTGATGTGCCCTTAGTCTTTTTTTGGAGTACTGTAGCTTTCATTTTAGAAGTCTCACTTCCTTGGTTAGGTTAATTCCTAAATAGTTAGGCTTTTTGATTCTATTGTGAATGGTATTATTTTCCTAGTTTCTCAGTGAGTTCATTATTGGTGTGTGGAAGGTATGGATGGATGTAGGTGAAGACTTTTTGAACAGAAATCTTCTTCCAAAAGAAATAACATCAGAAATCAACAAAAGGGATCACAGGAAATGAAAACTCTTCTGTACAGCAAAAGAAACACCCAAAAGAGGGAAGAGATGACCTACAGAATGGAAAGATCACTTTTTTGCCAGCTGTAGCTTAGGCAGAGGATTAGTATCTAGAAATGTAAAGAACTCAAAAAATTAGATTCTCCAAATAAAGGACCCAATAAAAAAACAGGCAACTGAAATGAACAGACACTTCTCAGAAGAAGTACAAATGCCCAGTGAACGCATTAAAAGCGTTCAACAGTTTCGGCCGTTAGAGACAGGCTGAAGCAGCACTGCGATCCTGTCACACCCTGGCAAGAGTGGCTGTCATCAAATAACTCCAGATGCTGGTGCAGCTATGGGGAAGTGGAAACCATTCTGCATTGTTGGTGGAATGTAAATTAATACAACCACTGCGGGCATCAGCATGGAGATCCCTAGAATGTTAAAGCAGAAGTTCTGTTCGATCCAGCGTTCCCTTTCTAGATGTCTTCCTGAAAGACATAAAGACAGTTTCACAGTGATGCCCATGCCCAGGTTTAAAGCAGCACAACTCAATGGCTAGATCTTGGAAGCAGCTGTGTAGCCATCAACAAATGAATGGATGAAAAAATGTCATCTTTACACATGATGGGAAATTATTCTCCAATGGAGACAACTAAACTTGGTCATTTATGGGAAAATGGATATACTCTGAGGCCATCCCATTAAGTGAAATAAACCAGACAGACCAGCTTAGTTTGCGTGGTTTTTCTTATATGAGCAACTCAAAGTATAAGTTAAAGAGCAAAAGAAAAGGTAGAACAGGAAACAAGGAGACAGACAGTGGAGGGGGAGTGGAGGGGAAGCAGATGCGAAAAGCACTGAGACGCGCTGTGTCGCTGTGTGTGTGCAGCAGCTTCACCCGGGGAATGCAGTCATGTACGCTGCAAACATGCACTCATACAATAGAATTAAAGGAAGATATCAAGGACAGAATTGCAGCAAGGTGGAGAAAAACTAAGAATGCAGAAGACAAATTTGACATTAAGAGAGGTGGGCTGGGGATATGGCTCAGTGGCATAAGCATCTGCCTGGCAAGTGCAAGGTCTCGAGTTCAAGCCCCAGTGCCGAAAAAATAAATGAGAGGGGCTAAACATGAGCAAATAAACAATGAGATAGGAGATAAAGTAAAAATCTATCTTAAAAATCACAGAATAAAATCAGAACAAATTGGCACCCAAATAATGGATACAATTACAGACAAAGTGCTTAGCAAGTTCTAAACAAGTTTACAGCAAATACTTTGAGTTACAGAACACAAAATAAATTCTACTAACATTTAAGATTAAAATGCAACACACACAAACCTAATTTATGAAGGATTAAAAATAATTCAGATTACTAAAAGACAAATTGTGGAGAAATACGTATAAAATATTGAACAAAGATTATGGATCATTTAGAAACATACCCAGACAAGTTGTCTTAAGATAAAAATGCCATTTAAAAACATAAGGATTCAAAAAATGTACCGTCAATGAACACTACTTGGAATAATCTGAATGAATATGTGGTAATGTCAAAAATTATTCTTGGAAGAAATAATATATAACATCAAATATAATTGGTAATAATGATTCAATTATATAACTCTAGGTTATATTAATTAAACCCAGAAAATTTGGAAGCAAGAGAGTTAGTTTAAGTACCTAGAGTTCCTTAAATACCCTGGGGGAAAAATGTGAGAAGGAGCA
>PVKN010013912.1:0-19582 GCA_004027915.1 Capromys pilorides | reverse complement strand
ACCTGCCAGGCAGGCATTTGTGCCACGGAGCTATCTCCCCAGCTCCCTGGATAGTTCCCACTAAATTTGATTTTTTCTTCTTCTTCTTCTTTTTTTTTAAATTATGGCCTGCTCAGCCTGCCCTGGAGGTGGGACTGGTGCAGCATGTGGTGCCAGGGATCAAGCCTAGGTCTCTACAGTAGCCTAAGCTTGCCTAAGCAGGTGCTTTAGACCACTGGACCATCTCACCAGACCCCCCCCTTTTTCTTTTAATAAGAAACAACAATGTGACGTTTTCAAAACACGTTAGTAGTACATCCCCAATAAATGATACAATACATATTGTTGTCCTCATAGTAGTTATACAGAGCACAGGATGTAGACATGATAATTTTTCTAATCATTGTTGGTACAAAAAATTTCTTCTCATTGAGCTAAGAGAAAGTAGTTGTGTACATAGTCCAATATTCCATAATCGCAATGGATTATTGGCAAAACTGGCAATGTCAGAAGCTGTTGATTTAAGCCTTTTACAGTTCAGCATACTAATCTAACTTTACTTTGTGTGTGTGTGTGTGTGTGTGGAACGGGGGATCGAACTCAGGACTTGGCACTTTCCAGGCAGGCACTTGTGTCCCTGAGCTATCTCCCCAGCCCCTAGCTTTACATTTTGAATTTGATGTCTATAACTTAATTTTCTCTTCCACTGAGATTTGTCTAACAATCCCACTTTTAAACTTCTGGTGTTACATTTTTCCACTTTCCAATTTCTTTTCTCTCTCATGAATGCTATTAATTATTTATAATGCAGTTCCTTGCTGAAACTTTCAAGCTTCCTTTGAATATTGTAGCCATAGTAATTTTATTTTTATGTTTTTATATTTTAGAGAAGGGTCTAGAGGGTGTTCAGGGTCTCACTACTAGATTGGACTCGTTGTGATCTGCCTATTTATAGCCTCCCAGGAGCTGGGATTACAAGTGTGCGACACCACGACATCTCAATTGTTGCCTCAGTGTGCACTGGGAGTGGGGCAGGCACTGTAGGCCCGGGGGTAGAACCCCTGGCCCCTGCGCCTGCTTGTGGGCACTTTAGTCTGCTGAGCTATTTGACCAGCCCTCGTAGTGATTTTATTGTCTCCTTGGTTCCCAATTTCAGGAGACCTCATGGATTTCTGCCATTTTTCCCTTTCCTGTCTTTGTTTGTTTTTCAAGCATAGCCTTGTGTTGTAGTTTAGGCTACTTGTGGCTCTTTGAGACATGACCTTGATGTAGCCCAGGCTGGTCTCTAACTCCATTTGGTTCTCCTGAGTTCCAGGGCTACAGGGGTGCATCACTTGACTATTTAGGCTGCTCTTACAGTCCAGGGTGGCCGCAAGCTCACAGAGATCCTCCTGCCTCAGCTTCCTGAGTACTGGGATTACAAGGGAGAGCCACTACGTCTGGCGTCTTGCTAGCTTTTCTTTTCCGTTGCCTTTTGAGACAGTGTCTCCCCATGCAGCTCAGGCTGGCCTTGAGCTCACTTTGTAGCCTAGGCTGGTCTTGAACTCTCAACGATCCTCCTGCCTCAGTCTCCTGGGTGCTGGGATTACAGGCATGTGCCACCACACCTGGCCCTAGCACCATTTGTTAAGGAGGTCTTTCCTCCAGCATGTTTCTGGCTACCTTGTGAAAGGTCAAATGACTGAAAGTGCCTGGGGTCGTTTCTGCTTCCTCTGTTCTGTTCCACTGATCATGGTCTTTCTATGCCAGTACCATGCTGCTTTTATCAATGTAGCCTTGTAGTTGCTATGGTCAGGGTTGGCAAGGGGACCGATTTAATACTGGACATGTAATTTATAGGATTATTTTATTTGGTCTATTTATTTATTTTTTGCGGGACCGGAGTTCAAACTCACAACCTTGCACTTGTCAGGCAGGCACTTGTGTGATGGAGCTATCTCCCCGGCCCCTATAGGTTTATTTTATAATATTTACCCAAAGGATCAAAAGCCAAAGAGTACAGGAGATCTTTCCACACACTAGAGCCCCAAAGAATCCAGCCAAGGGCTTGGATCCTACAGCAATGTCCTGCAGGAGACCAGCTGGAGGCCAGGACCCATGACAATGTCCCATGCAAGGACCTCCACTGGGAAGGCCCGAAGGTCAGTGGCAGAAGCTGGAAAGTCTGTGCTGCTGGGATGAAAGATCTGTGCTAGCAGGCTGAGGAGTCTGCCCTGGAGCCAGGGAAGTGATGCTCAGGGTAGGGACCAGAGCTGCTCCAAAGAGAACCACAGCCATTCTCAGTGACAGCGACGCCCTGCGCTCCTCTGAGGAGGAGGACAGCTGAGCGCACACCAGAAAAACTGGTGCAGCAAGCAGGAGCACCAGCTGCGCGCCATGGTCCCCTCCGGTTCTCCTGTGCTCTCGGTGATGATGCTCAGGCGCACCCCACCCCGACACCAGGCTGCCTCAGCTCAGCTGGGCCTTAGGCTGACCACTCCCTCACCCAGCACCGGCAGCCCTCCCTGAAGTCAGGGACTGTGATGCCTCCTCCTTCACTCTTGTTGCCATTCTGGGTCTTGTGCGGTTCCTTCCGTATAACTCTGTGAGAAAGGCTATTGGTATTTTGGTTCTTTTTTTTTTGTCTTTTTGAGACAGGGTCTCACTATGCAGTCCTTGAGCTCACTTTTGTAGCCCAGGCTGGTTGCTATTGGTATTTTGATTGGGAGTTTTAATTTTAGAAATTATAGTTTACGGGCCGGGGAGATAGCTCTGTGGCACAAGTGCCTGACTGGTAAGTGCAAGGCTGTGAGTTTGAACCCTGGTCCCGGGAGAAAAAAAAAAAAAGAAAGAAATTACAACTTAACTGTAATCTCAGCACTTGGGAGGCTGAGGCAGTAGGATCAGAGCAAGTTCAAGACCAGTTTAAATTTCTTGGCATTCTGAGTCAGTGGTGGCACATCCCCATACTCTCAGCACCGGGGAAGCTGAGGCAGGAGGGTTGTTGTGAGTCCAGAGCCTGCATGAAGTACATAGTGAGAACCTGTCTCAAAAAACAAACAAAAATTCTAAGCTTTATTTCTTGCTTTTTTCTATAGTATCCTTTGCCTGTTAGAAGAATGCAATATCAGGAGCTGGGCCGTGGTGGCACATGCTTGTAGTCCCAGCACTTGGAAGACTGAGGCAGGAGGATTGGTGTGAGTTCAAGAATAGCCTGGGCTACAAAAGTGAGTGCAAGGCCAGCCTGAACTGCATAGCAAGACCTTGTCTCAAAAAGACAGACGAAAAAAAAAAAAAAAAAAAAAGAATGTAATATCAAGGCCAGTGAGATAACTCAGCGGCCTAAAGCACCTGCTTAGGCAAGCTTAGGCAACCACAGGGACCACAGTTCGAACCCTGGCACTGCATGCATTGCCAGCCCCCACCTCCAGGGCAGGCTGAGCCGGCCATGATACAAATAAATAAAGTTTAAAAAAAAAGAATGTAATATCATTTTTAATTTGAATATATTAGGTGGCTTTAAATACTCGCCTCTCCTGCCAGATGTGGTGGTGCATGCCTGTAATCCTAGCACTTGGGAGGCTGAGGCAGGAGGATCAGTGCAAGCTCGAGACAGCCTCAGCTACAAAAGTGAGTTCAAGGCCAGCCTGAACTGCATAGTGAGACCAGGTCTCAAAAAGACAATAAATAAATAAATAAATAAATACTTTCCTCTCCTGGCCAGGCACAGTGGCTCATGCTGTTAGCCTAGCATTTGGGAGGCAGAGGCAGGAGGATCACAGTGAGTTCCAGGCTTGCCTAGGCTACATAGTAAATTCAAAGACAATCTGGACTACATAGTGAGACCCTGTCTCTTCAAAAAAATTTCCCCCTCTATGTGTTGAATTATTTCAATTCTATATAATTATCTTTAACAGGTGCTTATTTATTTATTTTTTGTTTTTGGTGCCAAGGACTGAACCCAGGGCTTCCAGCTTGCTAGGCAAGCATTCTATCGCTGACCCAAATCCCCAGTCCCATCTATAGCTACTTTTAAAAAGAGTTTATCTTGTTCTCTTCTGTGCTCCAAGTTTTCCTTGAATATCTCACATTTCTTGGTTGCCAGTAAATATTTACAAATGCTGCATAAAAACTGGATCGGGCATGCTGAGGCAAAAGGATCATTGTGAGTTCAAGCTTAGCCTGAACTAGTAGTGAAAACCACATCAAAACAACGTGGGCTGGTAAGATAGCTCAGTGGTCTAAAGCGCCTGCTTAGGCAAGCTTAGGCAACTGCAGGGACAGAGGTTTGGTCCCTGGCACCACATGCTGTGCCCGCCCCACCCGCAGGGCAGGCTGAGCTGGCCATAACAGAAATAAATAAAATTTTTTTAAAACAACAACAACACAAAAATGGGATGGGATGGTGCAAAAGGGTGTTTCCTCTGCCAGGCAGGTATGGTCAGGCGGGGCCCATAAGTACCAGAATGTCAAATACTATTGCAGCTTGTCATGCCAGCTGCGCTGGTTGTCCTCAGTCAGCTAAGTCTGTTTGCAGAGCTCCGTGCATTGTTGTGGTGCTTGCTTGTTTTGTTGTGCTTTGCTTTGTTGAGATAGGGTCTCACAGTGTGGCTCTGGCTGGCCTCAGACTTGCAGGGCTCCTTCTGCCTCAGCCTCCTGGGTGTTGAAGTTGCAGGCAAGCGCCAGCATGCCTGGCTCTTTGCCCATTTAAAAGAAAACTTCGACCTTGGTCTAAATGTCAGTTGCATTTTGCGCTGTGAAGGTAATGCTGGAGAGGTTTGTTTGGGCAGCGTGGAGACTCAAATTTGCTGTCTTCCTCCTCCATTTCTGCATTTTCCTCTTGGCCTGCCCCGCCTCCAGGCCGAGTCTTGGGCTCCTCTCTGGGTTCTAGAAGGTTCTTGGGATAGCCCCTCGCCGGCCCCCCAACAGTTTATGGTGTAGTTTTTTTTGCTCTGTCTGTGAGGGCATTCAGATTCTCGATTCCTATCTTCAGGGTTTTCAGTGCAATGACTGCCCGCTGGGAACACTGCACTATGGATGGTGCAGTGGTGTCCCATCCGCGTGTGACTCTGGCAGAGCCAAATCCGATCATCGGTGTGACGAGCATGTGCGGACACAAGAGATACAAGAGATGAGATGTGGCTTTAGATGTCGTCTAGCTTACACATCTCGGTTAAAAATAAAAATAAAAATAAAAATAAAAATAAAAAAATCCCCAAATCCTTGACCTTTGCACATCCTGGAACGTGAGCTTCCGGCCGCGATGTCTGAGTGGCACTCGGTAGGTGGCGCTCTCGGCTTCTTCCGTTCAGTCCTGACCCGCTCCAGGAGGCCCGAGCGGAAAGAATGTACATATCTGTGTGAGTCAAATACAGTTTCAGTTTAGCACTCGCCAACATTAATCAGTTCAATGGATTAATGTATCAGATCAATCAAGTCAATGAAACTCAATCATTTTTCCACATATTGACACATTAGCATTATAAGGACTTATGTTCTATAAGGTAAAATGAAATATAAATAGGAGCCCTGAGTGTTAGTGACACTCAGGTTTATAACAGTTGTCAATTTTTAAAAATTTTATCTTACTTATGTATGCATTTGTTTATACATATTTTCCCCTACCCTACACCAGGGATTGAACTCAGGACCCTGAGCTTGCTAGGCAAATGCTTGTTCTACTGAGCTATCTTCCTGGACCCATTTTTAGCTTTTTAGACCAGGTCTTCCTATGTAGCCCAGGCTGGCCTCCAACTCCCAGAGATACTCCTGCTTCAGTCTCCGGAGTTCTGGGATTACAGATGAGGGTCACCATGTGCAGCTCTGTAACCTTGAAACAAAGCAGCTTCTGGAATCCACAGTCGAAATACACTTCATTTGCTGGGGGAGTGTCTTGCGTATAAGGCCAGCCTGGGCTACATAAGGAGACCCTATCTCAAAAAGAAAAAAAGATATGCTTTATACAATGACATGAATGCTATGGTGGCTCCGTGAAACTTCTGTATTTGGAAAACTGTATAACCTGCAAATAACAATAAGCAAATGTAAGGGGCTGGGGAGACAGGTCCGTGGCACAGGTGCCTGCCTGGCAAGAGCAAGGTTGTGAGTTTGAACCCCGGTCCCGCAAAAAATAAGAAAAGCAAATACATAGCAGTGTCTTTATCTCCTGCTTTGAATCTGCAACACCATAACTTATATGAAAATCACATTAATTTAATACTAAATTAAATTTTAGTATTCAGACAGGGTGTGGTGGCACATGCCGGTAATCCCAGCACTCGGAAGACTGGGGCAGGCCAGCCTGGGCTACATAGTGAGTTCAAGGTAAGGCTGCATTGCGTAGCAAGAGCCTGTCTCAAAAGAACAAACAAACAAACAACAACAAAAATCACACTATTTAGGGCCAGGGACATAACTCATTGATGCAGTATCTGCCTGGCAAGAGTGAGGCCCTGTGTTCAATTCCTGATACCAAAATAGTAAAAAACACACCTTAAGCTGTAGTATTCTCAGGGTTCACACACAGCTAATTAGCTCTCAGGGAAATCGTGCAATGTGCGTGAAGCGGGGCATGATAGTACACCCCTGTAATCCCAGCACGGGAGGCAAAAGGGTTGCCCTGAGTTCAGGACCAGCTGGGCTACACAGCGAGACCCTGTCTCCAAACAAATAAACAAACAAATAGACTTCGGAGGTTGTCCAGCCAAGTTTTTCAGTGAGCAGAAACTTGTGGAGTTTATATTATCTGATCTAAAGCTGGGGAGATAGCTCAGTGGCATAAGTGCTTGCCTGCCAACCCAAGGTCCCAAGTTTGATTCCCAGTACAAAAAGAAAGGGAAGGGGAACCTTTGGATTAGCTCAGCGATTTAAGCGCCTGCACCATGGGCCATCCCAGTCAGGCACAGGGGATGGCGTTTCAATCCCCAGACCCACTCTATTTTTTTTTTTTTTTTTGTGGGATCGGGGTTCAAACTCCCAACCTTGCACTTGCCAGGCAGGCACTTGTGCTACAGAGCTATCTCCCCAGCATCCCCTATCCCCACTCTTAAGGCAACCTGAGGCAGCCAAAAAAAGAAAATGTTTGCTCAATTTTGCATGGAGATATATATTTGGTACTGGGAATCAAACTCAGCACCTTGCACTTGCCAGGCAGGCACTGTGCTGCTGAGCTGTATTACCAGCCTATACCTTGTAATCTGAACAACTACTTTATTTTTATTTTTATATTAGATTTTTCTGATACTAGAGATTGAACTCATGATCCTGAGCTGGCCAGGCAGGTGCTTATGCCACTGAGCTATCTCCTGGGTCCTGAACAACTGCTTTGAAGATAACAATGTGTAATATATTAACCTTTGTTAATCTCCTCAAAAACAAACAAACAAACTTGTGGTATCTCCTCTTGTGGCTGATAGAGTGAATTTTATTTATTTATTATTTACCTTTTTGAGACAGTCTCACTCTGTGGTTCCAGCTGACCTCCAACTCACTTTGCAGCCTAGGTTAGTCTTGAACTTGCAATGATTCTGCTTCCTGAGCCTCGCAAGTGCTGGGATCCTAGGCATGTAACATCATGCCTGGCTTAGTGTGACTTTAGAAATTATGGATTTAAAAAAAAAAGAAATTATGGATTTCAAAATCATTGAAAAATTATTCCAGAAGTATTAAAGCAGCTTAGTGTAAAATTTTAGTATTGTGCCTCTGATGAACTTTGGCCTGTTGCATAAAAATACTAGTAATTAACAGGTCAATGTATTTCTAAGAATGACTTCCAATCCCTTAGAACCCCTGAATTGTGAATGTGAACATTTATCACTAGGGCTTGGTAGTAGCCAGCTCTTTCATCTTCCTGCAGTTTTATTTTTAAAATATACTTTCCCATTAGAAGAGTTATCACATCTGCATCTTGTACTCTGAACAGCTTCTATGAAGACAACAATATGCTTTGTATCAATTATTGTGGCTGTCCTACTAACATGTTTTAAAACTGTCTCAATATTACTTCTTTTTTTTTTTTTTTGTCTTTTTGAGATAGGGTCTCACTGTGCAGTTCAGGCTGGCCTTGAGCTCCCTTTTATATGGTTCCAATTTTAGTATATGTGCTGCCGAAGCGAGCACCAGCTCCCTTTTATATCCCAGGCTGGTCTTGAACTTGCACTGATCCTCCTGTCTCAGCCTCCCAAGTGCTAGGATTACAGGCATACGCCACCATGCCTGGCTTCAATATTATTTCTTGTTAAAAGTAATAAAAAAAAAAAAATGAGGAGAAAAAATACTTTCCCAGAGCCAGATGATCAGCAATATGTCCAGATTTTGGCATCAAAACCAGAAATATTTCAGGACATCTGAGGTTTAAATGCTCATCTATAAAATTCCAGTCATTCTGTGTCCCCCGGTTAGACTATAATCTGTCCTGCTGGTGTTTCAGAAACTTAGCCACACAGATAGTATCGGTCATTGGCAATTCAAATATACCTTCAATACTGCATTCTGAGTAAATGAGAGAAATCTACAGAGTGAGAGTCACCACAATTATCTTTATATATATATATTTTGGCAGTAAATAAGCCTCCTGCTTAGGAATGAGTTCTTCTCCAGGATCAGGATCATTATTAGTGGGCCAGCTTCTAAGTCTGACCAAATGAGTCTTAAACACTTTTGACACACACAGCAGAAGCTGGGGCACAGATTCAGGTCTTTTTTTTTTTTTTTTTTTTTTCAGTACCTGGGATTAAACTCAGGACCTTGCACTTGCCAGGCAAGTGTAGATTCAGTTCTGTCTACAACTCCAGCCACAGAACAGGTTGGATGACGACCACACCAGCTTTCCCCAGAGGTCAACGCTGAGCCTACCCTTGCAACAAATGTGATTTCCTTCCTTGAGAAGCTTGAGAAAGCTAAACACAGGGCCTGTTCCTACCAGAAAGCTGTCAGGCCCAGTGTCCAGGGCCAGGGAGCCACTGGGCAGGGGCTGAGCCCAGCCCTTTCCCTGGGCTCATGCCTGCCTTTCTTGCATAAGTTTTAAAGTTTGAGGCTATGTCTTAGGAAATCACTAAGCAGTCTAGGCTGGGCTTTGCCTCACCCTTCCGAGTGCTGGGATTTCGGGCATCCATCACAAGACCTGCTTCCTAGCCCTTTTTAAATTTTATTTCTAGAGGCTGGAGAGATAGCTCAGTGGTCTGAAACACCTACTTAGGCAATCGCAGGGACCATAGTTCAATCCCCAGAATCACATGCTTTGCCAGCCCCACCCCCAGGGCAGGCTGAGCTGGCTATAAGTAAAGAAAGAAAGACCCTCTTCTTTAAAGAACAAATAAATTTTATTTCTAGGGCTGGCAAGATGGTTCAGCAGTCTAAAGCACCTATGTAGGCAACCTCAGGGACTGAGGTTCGAAACCTGGCACCACATGCTGCTCCAGCCCCACCCCCAGGGCAGGCTGAGCCAGCCATAATACCATAATACAAAAAAACAAAGAAAAAGAAAAAAGAAAAAATACTCCCTAGACCAGAGGATGGGCTACTGTGAACAGAAATGATAGCCTATTTCTAACACTTTTTAAAACTTTTTACTTTTGAGATAGAGGTCGCTAAATTGTCTTGTAGGGGAGTTGAACTTGTTTATTTTTATTTATTTGAGAAAAAACTCTCACAATTCAGCTCAGGTTGGCCTAGGACTCACTGCTTAGCCCAGGCTGGCTTTGAACTCATGGTGATCCTCATGCTTCAGCCTCCAAGTTTGATTATTATAGGCGTGCACCACTAGCTTGGTCAATTCTTATTTCTTTTCTGGTACTAGGAATCAAACCCAGGCCCTTGCGCTTGCCAGGCACTGAGCTGCTGAGACCTATCCAGCTTAGCTCTCTGTTCTAATCACTGTCTCTGGCCCGGCCTCAGGTTTCCTAGAGGAAGAAAGGTCATTCAGCAAGCCAGGCTGTTATGGTTTATGTCTAGTTGTCCCCCCAAAGTCTCATGCAATCATGGGGCAGCGACTTCTAGAGTTTGAGACATGAGTCATGATCCACTAGGATTATGTGTTACAATTGGTTCCTCCCTGGAGCATGACCTGGGCCTGCCTAGGATATGATTGACTCTTCCCTAAAGTGGGATCAGGGGCCCATCCTGGGGTGTGATTGGTTCCACCCTAGGGCACAGTGGGCCCACGTCAGAGTGACTGAGCACAAAGAGACTTTTTAAAGAGCTGTTACTCTCTGCTCCAGTTGGTTGTTCCGCTGCCATGAACTGGATGCCCTCTGCCCTGTTCCACTCAGCCTTGGGCCAGCTGAATATGGACCGAAACCTCCAGCAACTGTGAGCTAAATAAACCTTTCCTTCCTTCATTTTGAGTGTTGGGTATTTGTCCCAGCAACGAGTAAAAAGTAACTAAGACACAGGCCCTGATTCCTCCATGACGCTAACAGCCCTGCGCCACCTGTCCAGTCACTTCATCCTTTAGAATTCAGCCCTTCCTTCTGCTGCCCAAGTCCAACCCTTCCTTGTCGCTTCCGCTGTCACAGAGGAGCCGCTCTCCAGCGAGCATCTCTCTCTTTCCCGTCTCCCACTCTCCTCTTACCAGCTCTTTCCCTCCAGTAAGCCCGTAGGATTCGAGCTCACCCCTCTGTGAGGCCAGAGCCTGCTAGATCCGGGTCCCTCACCTACAATCCCATGAGTTGGTCCTCCTCCTCCTCCTCCTCTCCTGACTGGCCTGGGTGGTGCTGTTTCTCCCAAGGATGCTCCACAGATGTGATCAATGCTCTGGTCCGGATGTTTCCTCGCAGCGAAGGATGCTGGGTGCATCCCTCAAGATGCTGGCAGTGTATCTGCAGTTGGGAACAACAAACATGTCTCTACATTCCTCACATAATCCCTGGAAGTCAGAAGCACCCTAGGCTATGTGCTCTTTGTGGTAGCCCACCCTACAGTGTAGGATGTAAGATTTGGTTTTTATTTTTTCCTTCCTCTTTACTGGGCCAAACATGCTTTGCAGGGCCTATGTCTTCATCTACCCTCCTATTTTTCTTTTTTTTTTTTTTTTGTCTTTCTGAGACAGGGTCTCGCTATGCAGTTCAGGCTGGCCTTGAGCTCACTTTTGTAGCCCAGGCTGGTCCTGAATTCACACCGATCCTCCTGCCTCAGCCTCCTGAGTGCTAGGATTACAGGGGTGCCCACCACGCCCAGCTTCCCTATTTGTTATTATTTATTTGCTACTGGGAATTGAACTCAAGTTCTTGAGCTTCACTTGGGAGGCTGAGGCAGGAGGATTAGTGTGAGTTCAAGACCAGCCTGGGCTATAAAAGTGAGTTCAAGGTTAGTCTGAACCATATAGCAAGACCGTGTCTCAAAAAGACAAAAAAAAAAAAAAAAAGAGGCCTTGTGGTTGTCAGGCCGGCACTGTGCTGCTGAGCTATATCCCCAGCTCTTCCTGCCTTTATTTTTTTAAAATTATTTATCTAGGGCCAGCGAGATGGCTCAGTGGTCTAAAGCGCCTGCTTAGACAACCACAGGGACTGCGGTTCGATCCCTGGCACCACATGCTGTGCCAGCCCCATCCCCAGGGCAGGCTGAGCCAGCCAGAACACAAATAAATAAATAAATGAGGTATAAAAAAATAAAATAAACTTTTAAAAAATTATCTATTTATTTTTAACAGGCTAAGTGACTTTTTTTTTTTTTTTTTTTTTTTTGTACCAGGGATTGAACTCAGGATCTTATGCTTGCCAGGAAAGCACTTATTCCACTGAGCTATCTCTCTGGTCCCAGGCTAAATGAATTTTAATTGTAATTTCAGTGCTAATCTTTGCAAATAAAGAGAACTTCTACTAACAATGTGTTTCCAAGGGTTTTCTAATAAAGAAGAAAAATCTATATTGGACTTACATTGAATTGGTTCTCCACATTTGTACAGGGATATTTATTTATTTATTTATTTATTTATTTTTTGTCTTTTTGAGACAGGGTCTCACTATGCAGTTCAAGCTGGCCTTGAACTCACTTTTGTAGCCCAGGCTGGTCTCGAACTCCCATAGATCCTGCTGCCTCAGCCTCCCAAGTGCTGGGACTACAGGCGTGTGCCACCACGCCCTGGCTCCTGTACAGGTTTTTAAGGCATTTCACCATTCCTTAAATACCCTTATGATAACATTGTCAATTGCAGCATTCCAAGTTCACATAGGAATACATTCAAAGAGTGCACGGGTTGACAATCCCTTCTCTGAGGCTGGACATAGTTTAGCCAGTTTATGGACGCTTGCAACTGTTGATCAGCATAAGTACTCTGGGAGCTGCTTCACAAAGTGGGGCTAAAAACTCTGAAATCTCATTCAGAGAGCCCCTTCCCTTCCTTGTTTGTTTTTGTACCAGGAATAGAGCTCACGAGTTTAGGCTTGCCTGGCAGGCGCTGGGCCACTGCGCTGTATCCCAGCCCTGGTTCCTTCTCTGTAAATTCCTCTCTTCAAGTTGGGTGAAGAAGCTGAAATCTGGGTATTCATGGCAGTTGTCAAGCCAGGAGCACAGACATTAGAGCTCTCGGGACCACAGATGGATTTCACAGTCTGTCCCGCCCCTCCGGCTCCCTGACCCTGCGTCTGGAACCTTCTCTGAGGGAGGCTCTCCCTGCCGTCCTTCTCTGCAGCGCAGCCCTAACTGTGTCACCAGGAACCCTGCTGGGTCAGCCTGGTCCCTTCCGGGAGTTAAGGGCCAGCTGTCCTCGCTCCCTGTTTCCTGATGCTGGCTGGCAGTGCCCCGTACAAGTCGAATGTCCACTGAATAAATTAACAAACCCGCGAAATTCCAGATGATGTAAACATAATATTTCTGTACTTACTGTTATATTTATTACTGCAAAATGAGGCATGAAAGCTGGTGGCCGCAGCGTGGCGGAAATAGCACTGCTACACTCCTGCTCTTGTTCACCTGGGCCACGGCTCCAGGCACTCAGGACCCAGCTCCAGCGCCTGGGCTGCTTCACACCCTGGCTGTAGACGAGCGGCGAACACCGGTCTCAAGGAAACCTGCCTCGCTGAACTGTTCCAATACTGTGGATATATATATTTAATCTAGTACAAGGTCTACAAAGTCTCATTACATAGATCAGACTCTTAGTGATTCGCTTATTTTCAGCCTCCCAAGCCCTGGGATTACAGATGTGCGCCACCACATCCAGTCTCAATCCTCGTCTCTGCACCCAGGCTCCCGAGGGTGGGGCCGGCACAGGCATGCTGAAGATCACACCCTCTCTCCTTTTTTTAAAAACTATTTTTTTTGTCTTTTTGAGACAGGGTCTCGCTATGCAGTTCAGGCTGCCCTTGAGCTCACTTTTGTAGCCTGGGCTGGTCTTAAACTCATACAGATCCTCCTGCCTCAGTCCCTGAATGCTGGGATTACAGGCTTGTGCCACCGAGCCGAGCTACATTTCCTCTTGAAGCCTATTTCTACCTCCAAATCAAATCTTTTTCATGATACAATTTTTTGGGTTTTTTTTTTCTGGGACCTGGGTTCAAACTCGTGACCTTGCACTTGCCAGGTACCTGGCCCCTTCATGATACAGTTTATTATTATTATTATTATTATTATTATTATTATTATTATTTTGTACAGGGTCTCACTACACAGCTCAGACTCATAGTGATCCTCCTGTTTCCTGCCTCCCAAGTGCTAGGATTACAGGTGCCACGCCAACACACCTGGACTATACTGCTGGCTCAGTGTGCTCCAGAGCAGGGCCAGCATGGCAGGCAGGGCCAGGAATGGAACCCTGGCCCCTGGGCTTCCCTGAACAAGTGCTTAGTCCGGGGAGTCCCCGGGCCCTAATGATACAGTTTAGATCTAAGTACTTTTTATGTTACTTTCTCTCTGTTACAAAAAACAAGCCAAGAGCAACAGTTTCTGTCATGTTTAACACATTATCAAAACCACTCTTATGTTTCTTCCTTCTCTGTGTTCTTACAAATCAAATTCCATTCCTGGGAATTCTGTTAGATGGTCAAGTTGTTTGATACAGTAAACTTTTGTAGAAATTACACTGTAGCAGTCTCTTATTATCCGGGGTTTCACTTTGTGTGGTTTTATTTTCCATGATTTCAGTTACCCCTGGGTCAACTGTGGATAATAAAAATCCCAGAAATAAATAATTCATTTATTTTATTTTATTTTATTGTAATGTATTCCGTTGTTGCAGGGTCTCACGATGCAGCTTGGCCATATCCTTCATAGTTGATAGGGAACTACTACATCCTATAACTTGCATGGCCAATTTTACTTACTTACTTATTTATTTATTTATTTATTGAAATTATGGCTGGCTCAGCCTGCCCTGGGGGGTGGATCTGGCGCAGCATATGGTGCCAGGGACTGAACTGCAGTCACTGTGGTTGCCTAAGCTTGCCTAAGCAGGCATTTTATTTTATTTATTTATTTATTTTTTTATCATTTT
Source organism: Capromys pilorides (assembly GCA_004027915.1). Classification (NCBI taxonomy): domain Eukaryota; kingdom Metazoa; phylum Chordata; class Mammalia; order Rodentia; family Capromyidae; genus Capromys; species Capromys pilorides. The sequence continues at coordinate 5,196 of PVKN010013912.1, read as the reverse complement.
TTAAATCATTTATTTATTTATTTCTAAGCAGGCATTTTAGACTGCTGAGCCATCTTGCCACCCCTGCATGACCAATTTATTAAACAGATGCTAGACCTTTTTTTTTTTTTTTTTTTTGTATTTTAGGTAAAGATCTACAGGGTGTTCAGGGTCTCACTGCTAGATCGGACTCATAATGATTCGCCTGTTTATAGCCTCCCAAGAACTGGGATTATTGGCCCGACACCATACCCAATCTCAATTGCATCTTAGAGTGCCCAGGAGTGGAGCCAACACGACAGGCCCAGGATCAAACCCCTGACCCCTGTGCCTCTTTGTAGGTGCTTTAATCTGCTGAGCTATTTGGCCAACCCCCAAAGATGCTAGACTTTAAGAAGTAGGAATCAGGATGGTCGGGTGTGGTGGCACACTCCTGTAATCCCAGCACTTGGGAGGTGAGGCAGGAGGATTGGTGTGAGTTCGAGACCAACCTGGACTACAAAAGTGAGCTCAAGTCCAGCCTGAGCTGCATAGTGAGACCCTGTCTCAAAAAGATGATAAATAAATAAATAAAAAATAAAAACAAACACAAGAAAACCTTTATGAACTCTGAAATTTGAATACTTAATTAAGGAAACTAAGAAAAAAAAAAAAAAAGAAGCAGGAATGAGAGCCGGCGAGATGGCTCAGTTGTCTAAAGCGCCTGCTTAGGCTACAAAGTCAATTCAAGGACAGCTTGAACTGAACACAGAGACTGTCTCAAAAAGACAATAAATAAATAAATAGGATACACATGTTTTCCTACCAGCATGATCAGAGATGACTGTAGTATGATATCGTTTTGAAATTTATGTGTAAAATTATAAATAAGGATGGGCCTGGGATATAGCTCAGCAGCATAAGTGCCTGTCTGGCAAGTATAAGGTTCAGAGTTCCATCCCCAGTACCACAAAAATAAAAAAGAAAAAAAGAAAAAAATTATAAATAAGGAATAATTTCTTTTTCTACTTCACAGGAATAAAGATTCTAAAGCCAGGGCTGGGGAGATAGCTCTATGGCACAAGTGCCTGCCTGGCAAGTGCAAGGTCATGAATTCAAACCCCAGTCCTAAAAAAAAAAAAAGAGAGAGAGAGAGAGATTCCAAAAACTTACTCTTTTTTTTTTTTTTTTAACTTTATGCATTTATGTTATGGCTAGCTCAGCCTGCCCTGGGGGTGGGGCTGGCGCAGCATATGGTGCTGGGGATCGAACTGCAGTCTCTGCGGTTGCCTAAGCTTGCCTAAGCAGGTGCTCTAGACCACTGAGTTATCTCGCCAGCCCTAAAGATGTATTCTCAATACCAGTTTTTTCTTCATAAATAACTACTGAGAAATGAAGTTGTTTGAATGTTTAAAAATATAGTACCCAGGGGCCGGGGAAATAGCTCAATAGAATAAGCAGTTGCCTGGCAAGCACAAAGGCCTGAGTTCAATCCCCTGTCCTCCCCCCACAAAAAAATAGTACCCATCTTAACAGATTTCTTCTAAATTCCATTGTACCTACAGTTTCTCTTCTTCTTCTTTCCCCTCTTTCCTCCTCCTCCTTCTTATCCTCTTTTTCTTCCTCTTCCTCTTCTCCTCTGTCTTTTTAAGACAGGGTCTTGCTATGCAGTCCAGGCTGGCCTTCAGCTCACTTTGTACCCAGGTGGGTGTTGAAGTCACCACCATCCTCCTGCTTCAGCCTCCCAAGTGCTGGGGTTATAGGCATGCACCCCCATGTACCCACCACCTATATTTATACACATTGACTACGTCCATCAGCCTTGTTGATGAGCAAGACCTTACTTCACAATAAAATGAAGGACTGGGGATGTAACTGAGTATAAAAACCATGAGTTCAATGAGCAGTGTATGTACACACACACACACACACATACACACACACACAACACAGAGGCACTCATGAAGTAGTTTAAATCTCACCTCTTCTAGGGTTGTCTGTGCAGTTCTCTGTTCTCAGTGCACCATTCACACCATCTTGGTGCTTCCTTTTTCCTTTTGTTTAGAGACAGATTTTCACTATATAGCCCAGGCTGGCTTTGAATGCGCAACAATCCTCCTGCCTCAGCCTCTCAGTGTTGAGAATACAGTCATGCACCGCCACATCCAACTCTTCCACATTACAGTGTAAAAATACTAGTTTTACTTGAAGATCCCATGAAAACACTGTAGCCAGGGCTTAGATAATGTATTTAGTACTCAAGTGCCCCAGCACAATGTCTAACATACAGTAAGTGCTTGATAAATGTTTATTTTTTATTATTGCAGCCTAGCTTTCACTGTGTGGTCAGGCTGGCCTTGAACTTGGGAGAGAAGGCAGGTCTCAGCCTGGCTGATCAATGTGAAGTAAACAATGAAGATACTAACCCCTGGGTGGTGAAGAACATGCAGGGGATGGGTGGCTCTTAGGGAATTTGGAGGCAGAATAGAGGGGCTATTGGCTGGTTAGAGGGAGGGAGGCAAAGAGGGAGAAAGCCAGGTACCCTTCAGGTTTCTGCTTTGGGGCTATAAATCCAATACAGACATTTCTTCATTTATTTTACGTAGGAGTTGCCTGAACCATAGCGTTGCTTACTCCCAGTAGAAATATAATCTGAGCTAAAAATGCAGTTTTCTAGTGGCATTTTTTACTAAAAAGTTCATTATTTTTTTCCTTTCCAGTACTGTGGATTGAATCCAGGGCTTTCACACTGGCCATAACTGGGCTACATATTCAGTCTTATAAATATATATATATGTTTAAAACCCTGGTCCTGCCCCCCACCAAAAAAAAGTGTCAATGGGCTAGAAAAAATTTTAAATTTTCTGATAAGGTCTCACAAAGCTAAAACTGCCCAGGCTGAGCTCAAACTTACAATCTTCCTGCCTCTGCCACCCAGACTACTAGGACTACAGGCTCACGCCGCCATGCCCAGCTCCAGGTGGGACAGCAGCATCCCTGGTCTCTGCTAAGTGCATGCTTTTAGTCACTCCCATCATCCTCGAGTTGTGACAATCACAAATAGCTCTACGTGTCATTAGATGTCCCATGACGACTGGAGGGAAATTATCCCATCTTGAGAAACATTAATTTGGCCCAATAAATTTACAATATTTTTTCGATATATAATCACTATTTAAAAGCATTGAAGGGGCCGGCGAGATGGTTCAGTGGTCTAAAGCGCCTACTTAGGAGGGCTCAGGCAACTGCGGGGACTGCAGTTCGATCCCCGGCACCATATGCTGCGCCAGCGCCACCACCAGGGCAGGCTGAGCCAGCCACAAAAAGAATAAATAAAGAAACAAACAAACACAACAAGCAAACAAATAAATAAATAAAAATAAAATTAAAAAAAAATAAATAAAAATAAAAGCATTGAAGCAGGGTGTGGTAGTGCTCACCACAGTGTGGTAATCCCAGTGCTGGGCAGGCTGAGGCAAAGAGAATCATGGAGAATTCAAGGCCAGGTAGGGCTACACAGAGAATTCAAGACCAGCTTGGCCTACACAGTAAGATCCTGTCTGAAAAATAACAACTATATTTATTTATTTATTTTTTATGGCTGGCTCAGCCTGCCCTGGGGGCGCAGCGTGTGGTGCTGGGGTTTGAACTGCGGTCCCTGCGGTTGCCTAAGCTTGCCTAAGCAGGAGCTTTAGACCACTGAGCCAGCTTGCCAACCCTGAAAAATAACAAGTATAAAAACAAGATTTCTGTAATTTTTTTTTGCAGTGTAAATTGAAATTAAATGTGTCTTTTTGAGACAGGGTCTTCCTATATAGCCCAGGCTGGCTTTGAACTCACAGTGATCCTCCTGCCTCAGCCACCCAAGTGCTGAGACTACAGGTGTGTGTAACCATGACTGGCTGGATGTGTATTTTTTATTTAAAGTACTTCTCAGTTTGTACTAGATGCATTTCAAGTGTTTAGCAGCCTAATATGTGAGTGCTTCTACCTTAGTAAAGAACACAGGTCAAAAATGAAGAAGATAGAACTAGAAATATAGGTTTGCACAGTCATGAGTAAGCAACAGCTAAAATCCCAGGATCCAGGGCCAGGGAAATAGCTCAGTGAATAAGTGCTTACCTGGCAAGCACAAAGTCCTGAGTTCAATCCTTAGTGCCACCAAAAAACCAAAAAAACAAAACAAAAACACCTTGGGATCCAATATGGTGGCATGACCTGTAATCCTGGTGCTGCAGAGGTTGAGGTGGGCGGGTCCACTTGGCAACATTGTGAGTTTAAGGCCAGCCTAAAGTACCTACAGAGACCCTGCCTGAAACAGAACAAAAATCCTGGGAGAGTCTGGGTGGGGTTCTATGTTTAGAATGAGACATTAGAATTGAGACTAGACGTTCTTACAGTTTCCCCTTGTTCGTGCTTTTAAAGTTTTCTTCATCAAATGTGGAAAATGTGAGTGAACAAGAGTATTGAGAAAGAGGTTTTTTTTTTTTTGTCTTTTTGAGACAGGGTCTCGCTATGCAGTTCAGGCGCCTTTGAGCTCACTTTTGTAGCCCAGGCTGGTCTCAAACTCACACCGATCCTCCTGCCTCAGCCTCCCAAGAGCTGGGATTACAGACATGTGCCACCATGCCTGGCTCAATTGAGAAAGATGTTGATGCAAAAGGAATTAATGTTTATTGAACACTTAATTGGTGATTTTTTTTTTTTTTTAAATGTATTTAGTACAGGGTCTACAGGGCCTTATTACACAGGTCGGACTCATAGTGATCCTTCTGTTTTTAGCCTCGCAAGTGTGGGATTACAGGCACGCACCATCACACCCAGCCTCATGAGCCATTGCAGAGTGTCCCAGGGGCGGGGCCGGCACGGGATCAAACTCGGTCCCTGTACCTGACTAAATGTTTGGGTAATTATAGAAACTGTTTCATTGAACCTCACAGGACTTTGGGGAAAATGATATTAATCCAATGTACAGAGTAGGAAATTAGGGCTTTTTATGTAAATCATTTACTTATTTATTTGGTACAGGGTCTTTTTTTTTTTTTTAAATTTTTATTTATTTATTTGTTTGCTTGTTGTGTTTGTTTGTTTCTTTATTTATTCATTTTGTGGCTGGCTCAGCCTGCCCTGGTGGTGGCGCTGGCGCAGCATGTGGTGCCGGGGATCGAACTGCAGTCCCCGCAGTTGCCTGAGCCCTTCTAAGCAGGCGCTTTAGACCACTGAACCATCTCGCCGGCC
>PVKN010013911.1:8263-19614 GCA_004027915.1 Capromys pilorides | reverse complement strand
AAAAAAAAAAAAAAAAAAAAAAAAAAAAAAAAAAAAAATTAAGCAGCGTCTTGTGTTCTTTTCCTTATAGTGTTCTCCCTTTAGACACTTGCTAATATTTCAGTGCAGTGAAGGCTGATCTAGCTGAGTGCAGTCAAGGTAACAGATTATAATTTCTCATCGGGCTGGATTGTGAAAGGTACCTTTTTTTTTTGAGACAAGGTCTTGCTACGCAGTTCAGGCCAACCTTAAGCCCAGTATGTAGCCCAGGGTGGCCTCAGACTCTTGGCAATCCTGCCTGCCTGCCTGCTGAGTGCTAGGATTACAGGCATGTGGCAGCATTCCTGATATGAGGCATCTTTGAGCACTGCTTGATACTGTCGGCTCCTCTGTAAGTGACCACACACATGGGGTTCTGCTCAGTGATTAAGGTAATAGTGAATCAGGTAAGTAGAGCAAGAAAGGCTGAGTTGTAGAAAGACCATTTCTATGTATGTATGTATGTATGTATGTATGTATGTATGTATTTATTTATTTATTTATTTATTTATTGCAGTCCCTGCAGTTGCCTAAGCTTGCCTAAGCAGACACTTTAGCTATCTTGCTGGCCCAAACAGCCATTTCCAGAGTACGAGTGACAAGGCAGGACTTTCTTTTTTTTTTTTATTTATTTATTTATTTATTTATTTATTTATTTATTTGTTTGCTTGTTGTGTTTGTTTGTTTCTTTATTTATTCATTTTGTGGCTGGCTCAGCCTGCCCTGGTGGTGGCGCTGGCGCAGCATGTGGTGCCAGGGATAGAACCGCAGTCCTCGCAGTTGCCTGAGCCCTCCTAAGCAGGCGCTTTAGACCACTGAACCATCTCGCCGGCCCAAGGCAGGACTTTCAAAGCCTGTAATGTGCTCTATATGTACAGTATAAGCTTATCAATGTAGTGTAGGTTGATAATATGCTTAATTTATCTGTGATCACCACTGCTGAGGATCAGAAGGGCTGAAATGGTTCCCAGGTACTTAGGTGGCATAGTTGTCATTTCTAGTCCTGAAGATCAAACCCAGGGCCTTACGGATATTAAGTAGCGTGCTCCACCACTGGGTTACATTATCGCTCTAGGCCTAAGGCTCTTCTTGTAGGACTTGCATGAAACATGGTTATCCTTTATTCATTGTGGCTTTCTGTGAGAGTAGGGTTTGAGTCAAGTAGTCATAGCAGACTTAATAGTCCACAGGACCTGAAGTGTTATCTCCGGCCCTTTAAAAAAAGTTTGCTAATGCCAGCCAGTGATAAGTGAATTATAGCCACAAAAGCTTGTTTTTCTTTTTAATATTTTATTTTTGTCTTTTTTCTTCTTTTTTTTTCCTTTGTCTTTGTGAGACAGGGTTGAAAACTATGTAGTTCAGGCTGGCCTTGAGCTCACTTTACAGCCCGGGCTGATTTAGAACTTGTAATGATCCTCTTTCCTCAGCCTCCCACTGCTGGGATTATAGGCATGCGGCTCCATGCCAAGCACTAATTATTTTTTGGTAATGAGCATTGAAGCCAGGGCCTTACCTGTATGCTAGGCAAATACTCTACCACTGACTGATACCTTCAGCAGTTTTCATGTTGAGATCAGGTTTTGCTAAATTGCCCAGACTGAGCTCCAACTCGAAATCTTCCTACTTTAGCCGACTGAGTGAGTAGCAGGGATTACAGGTATGCACCACCATACTAGCCTGGCTCTCTCATTTGCTATGTACACTTGTGTGTATAGCTGCCCTTAGAATACATGGAATTAGTTTGTTTTTTATTTTTCTCCCAGTCAAGTTTAGCTCACTAAGTATGTATTAATAAATTGAGCTATTGTTGGTGTCATTGTAATTAATCCACTTATTCTTTTTTATTACTGTATTTGGTTGTTACAGGGTCTCACTACAGAGCTCAGACTCATAGTGATCGTCATGTTTTCAACCTCCCCAGTTTTGAGAGGTGGGTGTACGCCACTGCGCCCAGACTCTGTGGCCTGCTGGCTCAGCCCACCCTGGGGGTGGGGCTCATGTGACATGTGGTATTGGAATTGAACCAGGGTCCTTGTGCTTGACTAAGCTTGCCTAAGCAGCTGCTTAGTCCACTGAACTGTGTTCGCGGCACTTTTTTTTTTTATGTATTCAGCTGAAGGTTTCACTAGGCAGCTCACACTCATAGTGATCTTCCTGCTTCCACCCTCCCCAGCATTGGGATTGGGATTACAGGCATTTGCCACCACGTCCAGCCTCTGTAGGTGGCCTAGCGTGCCCAGGGTGGTGCTGTGGTGGCATGTGGTGCCGGGGATCAAACCCCAGTCCCTGTGCTCATGATGAGAGCACATTGTTTGGTGCCGGACACACTAACCCAGGGCCTAGTGAATACTAACAAACATGTGCTCTACTTAGGCTGTCCTGTCAGCACCCACTCCATACACATACCTTGTGTGGTCTAAGGGATTGAGCACAGGCCTTGCATGCAGTAAAAGCAGACTCTATATCTGAGCTGTACCCTTACCCATTCTTTCTTTTTGTCTTTTTGAGACAGGGTCTCTCTATGCAGTTCAGGCTGGCCTTCAGCTCATTTTTGTAGCCCAGGCTGGTCTTGAACTCACATTGATCCTCCTGCCTCAGCCTCCCAAGTGCTGGGATTACAGGCGTGTGCCACCATGCCCAGCTACCCTTTCATTTTCTATTTAAGTGTTCTAAAGGGAATATATATATTTTTTAAATCTTGAAATTTGACCTTTAGTGAATAAAATATAGCAAAGTGTTATACCTGACATGGGATGGGATGGGGGCGGAGGAGAGGGAGAGGGTCCTTGAGTTCTTTAAGACAATTCCTAAAGGTTCCTAAGTGCTCCACAACAGAAGTCAGAATCCTTGTTTTTTATTGTTGTTCCTGATTTTTAAAGTTTAGTATTGGGGATTACACTTAGGACCTTGGGAATGTTTACAGATGCCTAACCACTGAGCTACATCCCCAGCGCCATTAAAAAAAAAAAATCACTTGAAATGGGGGTCTTGCTAAGTTGTCCAGGCTGGCCTTGAACCTGAAATCTTCCTCCACATCTTTCACCCTTCCCTGTGAAGTCTTGCCTACTGTGTGTGTATGCATGATAATCCGTTCTGTATTCCCTCTCACCTACATAGAAGTAAATTGGTAATGCTCTTCTAGCTAAAACCCTTCTCAGCAGTTGTTTCATTTTCTACTTTCTATGCTTATCCTTGTTTGTTTGTTTGTTTGTTTGTAGTGCCAGGGATTGAACTCAGGACCCTGTGCTTGCCCGACAGGCGCTTATCTACTTTCTATGTAAGGCAAGTTTCATACCTGCTTTCTAGGAACCTTCTTAACATGTTAAAGGCTTACAGCAGCTACTCATGCTGACTAGATCAGGAGCCTTTATAGCTAATGATCGTCAGATGTCTGGCCTTTGCGGAGTGCTTAGGAACCTTTAGGAATTGTCTTAAATTTTTAGAATCCCCTCCAACACACACACACACACACACACACACACACACACACACACACACACACACAGTAGTAGGAATTAAATCTTGCTTTCATGCTTAGCCTTTCCTTTTTAGTAAGAAAACAAAAGTACAGCTATTTGCTAAGTAGTCTTGTTGTTCTTTCTCTTTTTTTTTTTTTAGGGAAGGGACTACAGGGTATTTAGGGTCTCACTACTAGATCAGACTCCTAGTGATCCACAGCCTCCCAAGAGCTGGGATTATAGGTGCGCACCACCGTACCCAGTCTCATTTGCCATCTCATCCTGCCCCCAGAGTCAGGGCAACCATGGCAGGCCTGGGGATCGAACCCGGCCCCTGCACCTGCTTGCAGGTGCTTTAATCTGCTGAGTTATTTGGTCAGCCCTGCTCTGCATCATTGTATGTGTGTGTTTGTGTATGCACACATATACATACACAGACTGTAGAACAAAAGGTTGGATTTATAGTAAATAGACATTTGCAGTGATTTTTGTTTGTTTGTATCAGGATCAGACTTGGGACCTTGAGCTTGCCAGGCACTAGGTGCTTATGTCCCTGAGCTATTTCCCTGGCTTCCTTTTTATCTTTTTCCAACTTTTTTTCTTTTTAAACATTTGGTACAGGGTCTCACCATGCAGCTTGCAGTTGCACTTGTAGAGATCCACCTTTTGTCAGCCTCCCCAGTGCTGTGATTACTGTTGTGTGCTACCATGCCTGGTTTTGGTACCCGGATCAGAGTACCCAGAGTGAGGCAGCGCGGCATGTGGTGTGGACCACTCTTTTAAACCAAGCTGATCTTGGAGCTGGGGAGATACCTTGGTGGTTTAAGTGTCTGCCTAGGAAGCATAAAGACCATGGTTTGATCCCTAGTACCATATGGATATGGACCCAGGAATCCAGGGCCCACCATTCTGACTGGGAACCCTGGGTGTGGTGCCCCTTGCCTGTAATCCCAGCGCTGGGGAGGCTGAGACAAGGATTGCTACAAGTCTGAATTGTGTAGGGACACCCTGTAGCAAGTAAAATAAATAAATGAATTAATAATTAAAATCCAAGGGGGCCGGGGAAATAACTCAGTGGACCTGAGTTCCATCCCTGGTCCCACAACATAAAATAAAATCCAAGCAGATCTGAAAGATATCCCATGTGCTATTAAAAATACTTAATAGTTTTTTTTTTTTTTTTTTTTTTTTTTGTGGTAGCAGGGATTGAACTCAGGACCCTGACCTTGCCAGGCAGACGTTTATTCAACGGAGCTATCTTCCTGGCCTCCCTTAATGGTATTTTAAAATTGGCACAAAATATATCATTCTATGAATGTAAAAATTTGTAGTGATTTTGGATGCATTTCAATTTCATTCATTCATTCATTATAGTGCTGGAATTTGAACCTAGGGTGACCTGCATGCTAGGCAAGCATTGTCCTACAGTTATATCCTCTAGCTTCTCCTCTCTCCCACTCTTTCTCTCTCTTGCTCTCTCTGTTTCTCACTTTTTTCTCTTTCTCTTTTTTGAGACATGTCTGCCAGTGCAGTTCAGGCTGGCCTTGAGCTGACTTTGTAGTGTAGGCCGGCCTCAAACAGTGATCCTCCTGCCTCAGCCTTCTGAGTGCTGGGCTTACATATGAGCGTCACCATGCTCAGCAACAAAGAAAAATTTTACTGTGTTCTTTTTTTTTTTTTTTTTTTTTTTGGTACCAGGAATTAAGCCCAGGACTTTATGCTTACCAGGCAGGTGCTATACCACTGAGTTATATCCCTTGCCCTTGTTCTTCTTCTTGACTTTCTTTTTCATACTGATTTTTAAATTATTGTTGTTGTTATTATTATTATTATTATTATTAATTACTATATTAGGAATTGAATCCAGGGTCTTGCTGCATGCTATACAAGTATCTTAGCAGTGAGCTACATGTATGCCCAATGCTTCTTTATTTTGAGACATATCTTCTCGGTTGCCCAGGCTGGCCTGAGATTTTACTGCTTCAACACTCGAGTAGCTTTACTGTTGTCTTTTAATTCAAATCCTCCTCCACTATAGATCTCTCTGATGTATGGTGTGGAACTAATTTTCTAAATGTCCAGCAAATTCAGAGTTTAGTGGATAAAGGTACTTGTGGGTATCCAAGTAAGAGTTTAAGACTTTTTTTAGTGTCCTGCTTTTAACATGACTTAGTTAATTTCTCTTTTTTTTTATGGCCTTGCTCAGCCTGCCCTGTGGGTGGGACTGGCGCAGCATGTCATGCCGGGGATCGAACCGCAGGCACTGCAGTTGCCCACGCTTGCCTAAGCAGGCACTTTAGACCGCTGAGCCATCTCGCTGCCTTTCCAGGGTCTCACTATGCAGTTCAGGCTGGCCTTGAGCTTACTTTCGTAGCCCAGGCTGGTATCCAACTCACATGGATCCTCCCGCCTCAGCCTCCCAAGTGCTGGGATTACAGGTGTGGGCCACCTCACCCAACCCTTGAACTTTGTGATAGTAATTTGCAAACTTTTTCTACATATAGCTTGAGAGTAAATAGTTTTCACTTGAGGGACCATGTCAATTATCCCATTATAGCATGAAAGTAGTTATAGATGATGTATAAATAAATGAACGTGTGTGGAGCTGTGTTCCAAAAAAACTATTTAGAAAATAAGCCACTTCCTATAGTTTGCCAACACCTGTCTTAGAATGTTTTACTCTTAAAACTTCTGTTCTTCCTGGGTATGGTCCCTGCCTGTAATTCCAGCACTCAGTAGGCTGAGGCAGGAGGATTGTGAATTCAAGGTCAGCCTGTAGCACATAGCAAGACCCTGTCTGAGAAAAAACAACAGAAAAGGAAAAATCATAAAAAAAGAAAAAACCTTTTCTGCTTTCTGCATAGTCATGGTGAGCACCTTTCCTCTAACCTTCAGCAGTGTTTTCACTTCTAGTCTTCCCTGTTTCTCTATTTTACAATTTTTTTAAAATTTTATTTATTTATTTGTTTGCTTGTTGTGTTTGTTTGTTTATTTATTTTGTGACTGGCTCAACCTGCCCTGGTGGTGGCGCTGGCGCAGCATGTGGTGCCGGGGATCCAACCGCAGTCCCTGCAGTTGCCTGAGCTTTCCTAAGCAGGCGCTTTAGACCACTGAACCATCTCACTGGCCCCTATTTTACAATTTTAACATTTCAGAGAACACAGGTGGGTGAGTAAACTGGATGCTTTGCATTTCATTAGTATAGAGTGTTAGAATGTAAAGGGGATTTGTGGCTGCCTCATTGTGCTGTATAACTAATTCCAAATAACCTCATTCTCTCTTTTTTTTTTTGTTTGCGTACTGAGAATTGAATTCAGGACCTTGCCCTTGCCAGGCAGGCAGTTATGCCTGCTCAGCTAAATCCGCGGCCCTCATTCCTTTAATTGTAGATAGTTAAGTTAGAAATTAAGAGAGATTGGGCTCTCAAGGGAGTCCAGTGCAAAAGAAGAAAACATATCAAAATTGTGGCTAGAGGCAAATCTCAAGGGAGCCAGGCTTCTAGGAGGAGATTGATTATAGTCAGGTCTGCCATCCTCCACGGAGATAACATTTGCGATACTGTAATTAGCACCACCTGCCCCAGTGAGCCCAGTGAGTCGTCAGACACAGCAGTTGGTGGCCAGGATGTGGAGAACCACACTCCCAGCCCTCTCTAGGAATGCCTTTGTTCTAGGATTAGAAGTTACTGATAATGGTGCTTACCATATGCGTACTTTTGTTTCTCTGTTGGAACAATATTAGCTATGTGATTATACTTGCAATCTTATGAATTGGTTATAGTTTGACCCCTGTTGTACTCATGTTGTGATTTTGTTGTATGAAATGCCCCTGACAAAGAACCTCAGTGGCTACCCACTGAAATGACCCCTCCAGAAAACCAGCAGCTATTTTTTTTATTTCCAATAAAACTATCCTAACTTTCTTTGATTCCAGACTTCATTTCTCAAAGTTGTGACACCATGAACTCAACACATTTTATACCTAACAGGTTGGGAGCTGTTTTCCCCATAACACTTCTAAGGTGTTTGGTCCTTACAATCTAGATTTCATAAGGCTGGGGAGATAGGGTCACAAGCACCTACTTGGCAAACGCAAGGTCCAGAGTTGGACCCTGGCACCCCATGCCACACCGGCCTGGAACCAGGCATGGTGGGACACACCTGAATCATAGCAGTGGAGAGGCTGAGTCAAGAGGATCGCTGGGAGTTTGAGGCCAGCCTGGCAACTATAAAAGCACAAGGCCGACCAAAACTGCATAGTGAGACCCTGTCTCCAAAAGAGAGAAAAAAAAACCAAACCAGGATTTCATGATAAGAAATGGATTCATTTGCATGAATTTTAAGAAACTTTTGGAACTTGTCTCTAATGTGATATCAGTAGTGTGATTCAGTTTATCTCTGCATCTGTGGAAGTCAACTTGCTTACAGTCCAGGCTGATTTCCTTATATTCTGTATTCCTTTACCACTCGCTCCTGTATACTTCTGCATTTTTCTCACTTCATTCTAGTCTAGCTCATCTTTCTCTCTACAGATTGTCTGTTTTAGCTCTGGCCGCTATCTATACTGTCCACTTGTCATTAAATTGGGAATCTGATTACTTGCAGGTGGCTAAGTTTCTGAGACTTGTAGGAGTAGCAGTTGGTATTTGGCGGGTCTAGAACATTTTCCCGTTGATTATTGTGTGCAACTGTCCCTATATATAATTCAAAATTGCCTTAGCTTAATCCAGTCTAGCTACTGTAAGTATATCCAGATAATTTAATTGCTGTAAAACTGGAAGACAGCCTAGTCACGGAATAGTCAGAAGTGTTTTGTGCCTGACTCTTTGGAATTTGACAGTCTCACAAACTATGCAAATCGATGTTTGTTAATGTCTTTGTTTTTTTTTTAATATTTATTTGTTTGCTTATTTATTTATTTATTTATTTTTAATGGCTGGCTCAGCCTGCCTTGGAGGTGGGGCTGGCGCAGCATGTGGGGTCGGGGATTGAACTGTGGTCCCTGGCGTTGCCTAAGCTTGCCTAAGCAGGTGCTTTAAACCACTGAGCCATGTCGCAGGCCCCTGTTAATGTCTTTGTTTTCTCCTTAGTGTTTTTTTTTAATAATGTATTTGGTACAGGGTCTTGCTACACAGCTTGGACTCATAGTAACCCTACTGTTTCAGCCTCTTCAGTGCTGGGATTACAGGCCTGCACCACCATACCTGGACTTGGTGGCCTGCTAAGTACACCTGGGGGTGGGGTCGATGCTGCCAAGGGTCAAACCCTGGACCCTACCTTTCCGTTTTGTTAACTGGCTTCCTCAGCCGTTATTTATCCTATATTACCTATGGTTTCTGGTGTTTTTTTTTTTTGTTTTTTTTTTTTTTTGTTTGTTTGTTTTATTTGTTTGCTTGTTTTGTTTGTTTGTTTCTTTTTATTTATTTTGTGGCTGGCTCAGCCTGACCTGGTGGTGGGGCTGGCGCATCATGTGGTGCCGGGGATCGAACCACAGTCCCTGCAGTTGCCTGAGCTTTCCTAAGCAGGCGCTTTAGACCACTGAACCATCTCGCCGGCTCTCTGGTGTTTTTTTTTGTTTGTTTGTTTTTTTCAGAACTGAGGATTGAACTCAGGCCCTTGCACTTGCCAGGCAAGTGCTTATTCTACTGAGCTATCTTCCCAGCTACTGGTTTCTGGTTTGCTTTTTTTTTTTTTTTTTCTAACTCCTAATTCCCCTGTCTAATCACAAATTGACCTTCCTTAAATCTCTCAAGATTCTTACCTAGGCTGTGATATACACTTGCATTAGGTATCCATTCATCTTTAGCTACTGAGTTTCTGTTTCTCTGTTTTCCCAAAGTTTAAGTTTCCTATAATTTTCTTACCTTGGTGTTGTATGGCGAGGTCTTTCGTGTCATGACCAGTCGTAGGGTATTTACCAGCATGGATGCTTGTCCTTGGGTCTGATCCTTACTTTTGGTCTGACCAGCTGTGGATTGGTAGATGGATAGTTGATTACAGAATACTACCTTAGCCAGGCTTGTTGGCAGTAAGTACACTTTTTCCTTCAGAAAGATTTTAGGTATGGGTTATACTGACGTTTGTTTAAATTTAACTTCTGTCAAGTTTAGCTCTCTAAAGCACTTGTTGCAACAGCTACCAAGTCTCTCAAAGATTTAACTTCTAGAAGGTATAATTTCTAAGTTCTGTGATACTGTAAACTAGTTTATACCTCTTCAGGACAAAGAGATTTCTCCATAAGTTTGTAACCAATTTTTTTTTTTTTTTTTTCCTGAGGGGGCTGTTCTGAATCCTATTATTCGTTAGATACTTTTCTTGCTTGAAACAGATTCTCTTGGGTTTTTTGTTGTTGTTGTTGTTTTTTGTTTTTCTTTTTTCAAATTCTCTTGTGAGCCTACCAGATCGCAAGTTATTGGCAGTTTATCTGTAGAGACATAATCATGACTAGGCTGATGTAAAATTTCTACTGTTGGGGGACCTCAATATGGTTAATCCTCTTACGAATGCCAAGTCCAGAGGAACCCAAGGAAACTCAGCAGGGATTGATACATCTTCAATTTAGGGTTGTACTTTTTTTTTGTCTTTTTGAGACAGGGTCTCCCTATGCAGTTCAGGATGGCCTTGAGCTAACTTTTGTAGCCCAGGCTGGTCTTGAACTCACTGATCCTCCTGCCTCAGCCTCCCAAGTGCTGGGATTACAGGCGTGAGCCACCACCTCCGGTTAGGGTTATACATTTGTATAAGTTAGTTGGTCTGTCTCTGTGCTTATCTTTTATATCTTGTAATTTCTCCTGCTAGGTATTGGTCCATCCATTTACTTTTTTTCTCCATTCCATAGTATTATCAACTTCCCTAAGATTTTACCTTCCTCATCAGTTTTTTACGGCCCTCTTACCCTCACCTCTGTGTTGTGTGCTGGCTTGCTGCACACCCTTTCAATTTCCCATTACTGTGTTTACCTTTTTACAGACTACTTCTAATACTTCTAAATTTTGAGAACACACCTTTACTAATTCTTTTTTTTTTTTTTTTTTTTTTTTTTTTAAATTTTAGGGAAAGGACTACAGCTGTTCAGGGTCTCACTACTAGATTGAATTTGTGATCTGCCTGTTTAGTGTCTCCCAAGAGCTGGGATTGCAGGCCCTGTGCCACCACGCCTAATCTCAATTGCTGTCTCAGTGCACTCTGGGGGTGGGGCCATTCTGGGGGCGGGGTCAGCACGGCAGGCCCTGGGATTGAATCCCTGGCCCCTGTACCTGCTTGCAGGTGCTTTAATCTGCTGAGCTATTTGGCTGGCCCACCTTTACTAATTCTGCCCTGCTAGTACCTTTAAAAACAATTGAGCCATTTGATTGTAAACAGTACTCTATAGTTTTTCCTGCTTCCACATTCCTATAAACTGGAGAAAATAAAATAATAAAAGCTCAGGAGTTGGTTGTTGGACCTCCTAGACCAGTGATGGCAAAACTTTTCAAGCTTCCAAAGATCGAAACAGCCCACTGCAGCACACAAGGGTCCAGGAGGCGTGCCACACTGTCCTAGGCTGACCTTTGGTCACCTTTGCCCTACGCCCACATTGTTGTAGGTCCACAAGTATGCAGTGCATGCCATGAGATGACTGAGCATCCTGTGACAGTGGCACCTAAGCAGAGGAATCTGGCCTTTAAATTCAAAAAGCCTGGGGCCGGTGAGATGGTTCAGTGGTCTAAAGCGCCTGCTTAGGAGGGCTCAGGCAACTGCGGGGACTGCAGTTCGATCCCCGGCACCACATGCTGCGCCAGCGCCACCACCAGGGCAGGCTGAGCCAGCCACAAAATGAATAAATAAAGAAACAAACAAACACAACAAGCAAACAAATAAATAAATAAAATTTAAA
>PVKN010013910.1:0-19582 GCA_004027915.1 Capromys pilorides | reverse complement strand
TTCCTCCCCACTCCTTCTCGCCTTCTCTCTCTCCCTCCTTCTCTTCCTCCCCTCTCCCTCCCTCTCCTCCTTCACTCTCTCCCTCTCTCCCTCCCTCCGTCAGTGCCATGAAGTCCGCAGCTGCCCTCTGCCAGGTACTTCCACCATGCTGTTTCTTGAAGCCAGCTGCCTTTGGCCTGAACTGAAACCTGAGCCAAATAAACCTCTCCTGCATAAAGTCACAGATATTTGGTATGTTGTTCCAGTGACAAAAAAATGACTATGACAGAAAATTGACACCAGAGGAGTTGGGTCATTGTTGAGACCGTACCCGAACACAACAGTTCTAAAGCCTTTGGAATTTGTTTGGAGGAGGAGTTTGGAACGGTGCAGACACACTAGCGAGAGAAGCCTTAAAGTACTATAAGTAGAGATTGAGGAGAGATTCTAGTTGGCAGGCAGAAGGCCAGTGTTGGCAGGAATGTGGACAGTGAGAGTGAGCCTCGCGGTGCTTCAGGTGGACTCTGCTGTGGGCCAGACCAGAAGCAAAGAGACTCGTCTACATTTTACCTGCGTTCTAAGATCTTTTTTTTGTTGTTGTTGTTGTTTGGTACCTGGGATTGAACTCAGGACCTTGCACTTGCCAGGCAAGTGCTTATTCTACTGAGCTATCTTCCCGGCCCCTCTAAGATCTTATGTGAGGCTAAATTTAAAGACAGTGGACTCATCATTCTGGCAGAGGAAATTTCAAGGCATGGGTACTGATGGCTGTTTTAGGCACGTGTACAATAAAAGCCAGGAGCAAAGAGCAGATGTGAAAAGATGCAGTTTCTTCAAAAAGGAAGAGCTTCCCAACTCGTGGCCATGGTGAGGGTATTTGCTCAAAAGATTAGCAGTGAAGAGAAGTCAAGTACTCTGCTATAGACAATAGGAAGGATGGCTGGAAAGCACCTCAGGAGTCAGGAAGTCGCAACATTTGCAGGATCCAGGGCGTAAAACCGCAATGCTTTCATTTGAGAAGAGAAGCCCTAGGCCCCTGCTCAAGAAGAGGTGCCTAAGAAACTGTACCTGGGAATTTCTTTCACACTTAGTCATCCAAGGATGCTGAGGCCTCTGCAGTCATGGTCAAGGGGTCCTGTCTGCTGCTCGGCTGGCAGCAGATCTTGGTGGCATCCATTTGGTGCTGATTTATGGACATGCAGAGTACAAGTTGTCAGGCCTCGGACACTTCCACCCAGGTTCCCAAAGAAGGTCTGGAAGGCAAGAACGTGCAGTGGGGGCTGGCCAGATAGCTCAGCAGATTTAAGTGTCTGCGCGTGCTGTGCCAGCCCTGCCCCCAGGGCATGCTGATTGAGCCGAGGCATGGTGGCACACACCTGTAATCCCAGCATCTGGGAGGCTGAACACAGGAGGAAAACTGAGTCAGATCTACATAGTGAGATCCTGTAGGCCCTGTACTAAATCAATTTTTAAAAAATGTGTAATGGATGACAGTCTTTGTCAGGAGCCCAGGACAAGGAGCTGCATGGAGCTGCAAGAGTGAAACCAAAGGCGCAGTGAGGATCCTCAAAAGTTGAAAGTGTGCAGGATGGGGAACATCTGTAGAGCAAAGCTGCAGGCAGTGAGCTGGAGCAACCTGCAAGAGGCCTTGCGGGCTGTGAGCAGCGACGCCATGAGGTGGATCCATGCGCCGCCCCCCCCCCCCCACCTGCCCCGGGTGCTGCACAGGGAGCCAGGGGATCTTCTACACCCCTCTCCCTCCCTTTTAAGTTATTTTATTCTGTTGATGTTACAGAGTCTCTACACAGTTCAGCCTTGCGGTAATCCTCCTGTGTCGGCCTCCCCAGGCCCAGGATTGCAGGCGTGTCCCCAAAGCCCAGTTTCACAGCCAGCACAGTGCCCCTGGGGTTCTGTGGCTGGCACAGCATGTGGTACTGGGGACCAAACTCAGGACTGGGTGCTTGCCAGGCAGGCACTTAGACCACCAAGTGTTACCCCAGCCCTATTCCTCCCTACAGAGTAGACATACCAACTCTGTGTCATGTATGTTGGAAGAACTTTATTTCATTTTTATTTTCACAGGAATCCACAGTTAAGAGTTTGCTTTTAGTTTCAGAGGAGACTTTGGACTCAGGTATTTTAGCAGTGCCGGAACGCTTAAGACTAGAAACCCTAAATACTGCATATATTTTGTATAATGAAACAGACATGCACCTTTTAGGGGCCAGAGTCAGAATGATGCTATTTAGATCTACATCGTGCTCCTCAAAGTCTCATGTGCAGAAGTGAGGGTTGGGGCCTGGGAGACAGCTCAGTGGCCTGAGCGCCTGCATAGCAAGGCAAGGTCCTGAGTTCGATCCCCAGCACTGAAGCAAGACTTCTGAAAGGTGATTGGATCTTGGAGGTGTTGAGTGTGCTGGCTGGGTGGGGATCCAGACCCGATCTGCAGGGCCAGGTCCTTGCAGATCTGACCCGAAGGGCACCCATAACCCTAGCTGTGTGCACTGTCCCCTCCGCTGTCATGCCCTTCTACCAGGCTGTTTTTACCCTGGAGCCAGCTGACTTTGGATTAAGCCCCTTGGAAAGTCGGAGCCTGCTACACCTCTCCACCTTTAAGCTGAGGGTCTTGCGCATTCTGTTCCCGGCACAGGAAGGTGACTACACACGGATAACAACATGTCCCTCCAAGAGTCTTGCATGACAGTGGCTACCCTGCGGCTGTGGCGACTGTCTGGGTGGGTGCTCCTATGGCCTCCATTAATAGCAGTTCTGTCCAGACAGGCGATGGACAATGCTGGGTCACTGAGGGCCTGAAGCGCGGTCATTCACTGAATCAGTCGAAGCGCGTGTCTGTGGCAGACTAAGGCGCGCAAGCAGCAGCCCAGGGCAGCCTGCTCTCACAGGACTGCATCACATCTTGGAGATCACTCATCAGGCTGAGTAGCTCTCCTGAGTCTTTCATAAGGTAGAAGGGCGCACGGGCCAAGGGCCGCATCTGGGGCCATCCGCAGCATTTTAAATCCTGCAACTTTCGATGCCTATTAAGATAGTAACTATAAAAATGTCAAATACTTGACTAAAAGAGGTTAGAAGCGCAGCAAATTTAAAGGAAATAGCAACAGTAACAACAGCAAAGCCGCAGCTCCGAATGCTCACACGGCAGATAGCCTTAAAAATGTCAGGTTGAAAAAATTAGAACCAGCCTATCAGCCCAGAGAAGGAGCACACAGAGCAGCAGTCATTTGGTGTCATGCAATTTTAGGGGGCCGCTGAATCCGGGCAAGTTAAAGTTAAACAAAGCCACATCTAAACAGATATGCTGAGGTTTTAAATAAAAGCTGAAACACCGAAGGTTTTACATGTGTAGCAGAGAAGAAACCACGGAAATATCCAGCGACTGCTACGTGGCCTCAGTACCTAGGGTCTGGAAGCCTGGGAACTGGCTGCGTAGTGCTGGCCCTTTATTTAACCTTGGCATGCAGGCCGCAGCTGACTGTGAAGCACAGCTAGACATGAGCGTGGAGTGCCCAGCGTTCGCAGATTGCTCTGCAAGGAAACCAGTGAGCCTGCAGGACCATTTCCAGCATTAGCTCAAGGTTTCAATTTTAAGCAGGTCTTCGAAAGGCTGCTATGTTTGTTCTTCATCATCCTTGCCCTGAAGCAGCCTGTACCCCAGAAAGAAGCACATCATACAGGAAACTCAGACAAATGTCAAGCTTGAATACTTTCCCTTCCCAAACAACGCCGGCTCCAGAGACACTGGACAAACAGCTGGGGCTGTGAATTTTCTCCCCTTTGGAACAAGAATGTGCTCATATCCAAGGAAGCCTGTGGTGAGGAAATATTTCCCAATTTCTTTCATGTACCTCTCCAATTAGTTATAGATATAGTTGTCAGAGCTCCAAAACATCTTGGTAATCTCGAGATAGAAGGAAGGAGGGAATCATTCCGTGAAAACTTGCGTATCAGTTGTACCTGAAAGATCAAGATTCTACTACAAGCACTTTCCGTGCACTGTGATGAGAAGATCTATAGAAAGCTACAAAGAAAAGAAACGGCCACAATCACTCTACTGAAGATGATAGCTCGGTGTTTATTCAAAAATATAGTCATCAAATTTCACACCTAAGGACTCTCAAGTGGCCACAGGTGGCTCCCACAGAATTCTGATAAGGACAGATGCTCCTCTGGAATAACCCGCAAGCAAACTTCCTCCCATAGCAGGGATCATGCGTCGTCCACCAGATACATCACTGTCTCCACCATCGACACCATGAAGGCCAAATCATTATAACCCACATTTCACAGATGAAAACAGGAGACCCACGGAGGCTCCCAAAATCACTGCTTGGAGCACAGCATTAAATGACAGCACCTGGTGGTGCACTCAGGCTGTGGGATTCCTAGGGCCCATGCATCTAGCCACCAGGAAAATACGCTAGGAAGCCAAGTGTCTGAACGTGCGTTACTTTTGTTCTCTTTCGTTAAGAGCCAGTTTGCTGAAATGACTGCACCAACAACATGAGAGGAAATGGAAGGGTTTTTCCCAGTACGGAAGCTCCCTTTCAAATGACCCTGTCCCGTGAAACTTTAGTCAGACGGTTTCACCCAAACTGAGGAAACAAGAGGTGGCTGCGAGGCTTATTCAGTTTGGAATTAACTTTGACTTATACAAATCTGTTTTGTAGACTAACTCACTTTTGCTGTGTCAGAGTTTTTCTGAAAACACCGATATTTAATTAAGAGAGGTAAGAGCATATTAGAAAACTTGCAGGAAAGTAATCTTGCACTGAAAACAGAGACAGCCAGGATTACAAGGATTTCCTACATATAGAAACATAAAAATACACCGCAAATATTCCAATTAATTTACGTCCACATCTACACCAAGTTTATTTCAAACCGCCTTCTGTGAGCAGGAGCTGATGGATATGAAATGTGCTGCTCGTGGCCTAAGCATTCTCAAAGCCATACTGTGGAAGTAAATCTCCATCGCTTGGTACGATTCATCGCAAGAGCCTCAGACGCATCCATCATTACGTAACCTGGTCGCATAAGTAATTTAAATGTGTAACCGTATCATTTGGTAAAATCCCAACTGAGTATTAAACTACGATTTTCTTAAATTATCAGTGCTCTGCTACTGAAACTCTCTGTGAGGGTATTACAAATGACAAAGCAGTGACCCCAATATTAACATTCAAATAAATTTCTATAACCATTCAGCTGTAACACAATCTTTTTTTTTTTTTTTTCTTTTTTCTTTTTAATGCAGAACCAAGGATCAAACTCAGGATCTTGCAGGCAGGCACCTTAGCCACTGAGCTCCATCCCCAGGCCGACACAGTCTTTTCCACAGGCTTCGCACCCCTACAACTGTGGCTTTCAAGCTTTTCTTTTACTGCAACTCACAGCTTATATCATCCCCAGTACATACCTGTGTGTGTCCACGTGACTGCATACACACACGAAACAAAGGTCTCAGAAAATACTACTGCATGCAATGTACTTCCTTTCTATTCTATTTTAAAATGTTAGCAGTAATTCACTCATTTGATTTCATGAATAACTAATGGGTTACAGACAGTAAACTGAAAAATGCTACATTCACAGTGTGGCATCAGGTATAGCACAGTGGAGTAAGGTCACAGAGTAGCATAAAGTGAGAATAGCAAGGGAGAAGATCTGCAGGGCAGCTAAATTTGCTAAAATTTCAAGTGATGTTTAGAAAACACAGACTTGTAAGCATTGCTAATTGTACTGCATCTTGACAAGCAAAGAGAAAAGAGCTTGGTTGGTGGCTCAGAGAACATTTAAGACATCTGAGTCGCCCTTGAGTAATGAGGGAAAATAATAGCATAGCCACTTGATGGCTAGAAAAGCAGGTCAGGGGACAGATGCACTCAGCACCAGGGGAACCCTCACACAGGCCTTGGTCAGAACCCTGCAAGCTCTGCGGAGCTTTGCGGTAACCGAGCACTGCTCGTCCACCCGCCTGCACCCATCCCAGGCACTGGGAGCTGCGCTTAGTTTAGGAGCATCACTGACCTAAACGACCACCACTGACCTAAACGACCACCACTGACCTAAATGACCACTTCTGCTTGGGAAGGGCCGAGGGGGGCCAGGACTCCAGCTGATGACAGGGAATTGGAGCAAATGAAAACACTTTTCTAGATGGCCTGTAAGAAGTTTCCCTTTACAATTTTTATTTCTATTTTTAATTTTTTAAATTCAAGATTAGATCTAGGGACTTGAGTATAGGTCCGTAGTGGGGTGAATGCTTAGTATATATAAGGCCCTGTTTTTCTTTTCTTTTTTTGGTCTTGTTTTTGTTTTTTTTTATATGTACTAAGGACAGGGTCTACAGGGTCTCACCACATAGACTGGACCTGTAGTGATTCTCCTGTTTTCGGCCTCCCAGGCACTGAGATTACAGGTGCATGCCACCATGCCCAGTCTCAATCTCCGTCTCAGCATGCCTCAGGTGTGGGGCCATATGGCCCTGGATTTAATCCCTAGCAAAAACAAGGTTAAAAAATATTTTTCACTTAAAATTTTAAATACTTGAGATGTGAATGGAAATAGAGATGTAGCTGTAGCTCTAGCTATTTCCCTTTCATCAAGATTAACAAGAATGGTCATATGAATCCCCACACACCCATCAAGCGAATTCAGAAATCAGCACGAGCTGGGGACAGTGATTGATCCTCTATGCTGTCGCTGCTTGTATCTTAAAGAAATTTGACATTAGTTCATCCCTAATTAATGAACACGTATCTCTGAAAGTGTGGTATTTTCTTTATATAGCCACAATGTCATCACTGTGTTTAAAAGAATTCACAATCCTTTTTCACCTTCTAAAACAAAGCCTGAATTCAGATTCACAGGACTGCCTCAGAATAACTTTGCGCGGCTGGTTTGCTAGAGTGAGGGTCTCGGCCAGGCCTGCACGGCACCTCGGCGGCGCATGTTGTCAGGCCGAGGCTCTGAGGAGCACTTCAGACCCTGCCGTGTGCCCCCAGCTTGCTGGGGAAGCCCGGCTGGCGCTCCGGCCAGCGCTGCCTACACCGTCTGTGTCCTCCCCTAAGAACCACTCAACACTCTTCTCTATCTCCAAAGATCCACAAACAAGAGTTCAACAAGAAATACTTGATTAGAGAGCAACCGGTTCAATCTGACTGAATGTTCTGCAAGGGCACTTTACGCGCTGTGCCTCTTCTTACAACCCAGCTAGCTCTCACCTGCCTCACACCAGGAGGCGCACAGCGCCACAGTGTCCCGTTTTCTTTGGAGCTCTGATGGATCAGCAAGCTCAGGTGGTGGCAGCTGATCTAGACACAGACTTTTAAAATCAGGCTCCCATCTAATAATCTAATTCACTGATGATTTTGCCTGAATTGTACATTCCATAAGAGATTACAAAATGATGACTTTCTAATTCTACCCTCAAACTTCAGACCTAAAATTCCTGTGTGAAGAACTTTTTCCTCAACTAGATTGTTTGGATACTTGGAAATATGAGTCCTAAAGGACAAGCAGACACATGCTTTTGGTTTTTCTCTTTAATTGACAACTTTTCAGGTTGATAATTCAGAGAACAACGAGTTTTTGTTCGCTTTGCTTTGCTTTTCAGTGTCTGTGTACTCTGCGTGTTCACCTAACGTTGACTGTATGCGGGAATCCAACCACTGCCCCGCAGCACCGTCCTTCACGGTGGCTGCTGCGCCTGTTTAAGAAGCTATCAGTGGTTGTTGATGTCTTTCTCGCTTACTGGAACACAAGCAACTGTGCATCTCTTGCTCATTTCTGGCTTCATGTGTAAAACCACCCACTCTTCCAAGAGCCTTCTGGATAAGAAAGCCTTGGTTTGGTTTAATGAAAAAAGCAGTAAGAGATCACAGTCTAAGGCTTGAGCCTGCTCCTCGCAACCCAGTTGCTACAGGAAACAGAGGTACTATTTTGAAGATGTAATGAATTCCAGCTCAAAGTTAAGACGATGGGATTTTCTGATTTACTTTTGGGCTTAAATCACGGTTGCTAATCTCTTCACGTAAGTATCAGCTTTACCTTATGGTATATATCATAAATAAAGTAGTTCTAAATTCATGATACTACTACTAAAGTGGAAATGCTGAAAACAACTCAAGACTTCTCTGTGGTTCTACTTGATTTTAGTCTCTATTCCATTAGCAATGTCACTTGAAACGCTTATCTCCTCTATATTAACCACTGTCTTTTAGCAGCAGTAAAGAAAACTTTTGCCTTCTTAGAAGTGTAAGGCCTATCAAAGTATGGATAGCTCAAACTGGAACCCAAATTGCCGGAAAAACGCTCTATCCATCCCTTCCTAACTCGACCTGGCAGTGCCGCCCTGCCCAAGCACCCAGGCTGCCAAGGGCCAGGCGCCAGCCGACCAGTCCCTGGGTGCCTGGGCAGCTTTTGCTCTTCTTGCTGTCTTCCTTCCATGGTTTCCATGCAGCTCAGCAGGGCACTGGTGTGTGGCCCACGGGGTCGATGTTCCCCTTGCGTTTGCAGAATGCAGAACAATGGCATGGCCATGAGGAGCTACAGCAGGAGCTGACTTTGGGGACACACTCAGCCAGCACAGGCAGCAGCCCCACGGCACCCCTCATGCACAGTCGGTCCGCTCAGTCTCTGCCTGCGCAACCCCCAAGTCTAAATGTCTCTGCAAATGTTTATGGTATGTGAATGATGCTAAGCTTTGCATAAAGGGCAAGCTCCAAAAATACCTTACATGGCAACAATTTTTTTAAGGACAGTGATAGATTTTCTTTCTCCTGACTCTTAAATATTACAGTTATACTTTCCCTTCCCTCCCTGCCTTCACGCATCACCTGTGTGATTCGTTTCCCTCCTCATGTTCCCCCCCCCCCATTTCCCAGAAACTCATAAATGAGGTATTTTAGATTTGCATGATTGTGTTGGAAATGACAGGATGTCCCACCACCCTTCGATCTACCCTGGCAAGCACGCACCGAAAGCGCATCATCAGCTGCTTCGGTTAACAAACTCTTCTAGGGACGCTGAGCAGGTGAAAGTAGGCAACGAACACGCACGCGTCAAGTGATCATGACCACGGAAAGTGAGTTCTTTCACAGAGAAATGCTGTGGATGGAAAGGCATGGGGAGGTGGCGAAGTGCAGTGGGCAAGATGAAGGTCACCTTCAAGGACCTTGTCCCTTCCTTCAGCCTCAGGGACACAAACAGCGGGTAGTCTGTTTATTCTGTGGGACACCAGGAAAGGCTCTCTGAAAAAGTGTAATGGTTACAGGCGAGAAGACACCTAAGTGAACAGAACCAAGCTCGTCTGCGTGTCAGGCGGTGCGCTAGATCACGTATCCATCTGACATAAATGTTACTGCGTGGAGACGCCACAGCATCCAAAAAGTTACGGCCAGAATCCGAAATCATCACCGATCCCTACAGAACAGGAACGTGGTTCAGAGAGGTGGTTGTTACCTACCCAGTGTCCAGACGTGCTCGAGCTGTGACAGGAACTCAGTCTGACAATGAGCCCGGAGGGACACGAAGGATGAGACAAGCCAGCAGTTCCCGGGATGCACATACGGGTCCTGCTCAGACGGAAACCATGTGTCTGTGTAGCTCAGAAGTGCAGTCAGTGATCAGGAGGCAGCTCCCAGCACCCACCCAGAAGGGTGCGGGTAGGCACGCCTGTCCCTGAAGGAGGCGGGCACTGCCAGCACCTGGCGCGGGCTCCGGCCCTCACCCTGTGGGCTCAGGCTGACTGCTTCTCCACACAGCAGCTGGACTGTGCATGGGGCTTTCGCCAGCTGTGGAAGCAGGACTGGCCTCCCAGGGGAACAAGAAGTTGTCAGGGCGGAAGTCACTGAGGGAGCCTCCCGCTAGGGACTCAACTCATACATGCTGTCCCACCCTCCCGGCTACCCAGTAGCTCACAGCTGGACCACAGTCCAGGTGCCATCAGTGGGCAGATGCTTCTTAACACCATGGTGTGGAGGACCACCTGAGTGACTCTCCTTGAAATAAGAGAATCGCCTGCATTTTGGCTGTGCCTGACCCTGTTTCCATGTACTGATAGGTACACAGCTGGCTGGGACTTTTCTTTATCCCTTCAGGGGTTTTAAGCTGTGCATATTGGTCAGGCAAGGTGCTGGTGGTGGTCTCTGAAGACGGCATCCATGTTTCCCTGATGACCCACAACTGCTGCTCTTTAATATGAGCTGGATCAAGATAGGACAAAGAGCCAGCGCTCCATGTGTCTGCTGGCTGGGATTGAGCCTCGAGATAGAGGCCATGACTTCCTGGGGCTTGAAAGATAACACAACAGGGCTGAAGATGAGACCCCAAAACATTAGAGACTATCTCAACAGTGTAACGAAAATCACTTTTTCTGCACGTCCTTCCCTCTGCGTATCGCAGAGGTAAACGCAGGCCTCCCCGCCAGCCCAGCTCAGTTCTCACCTACTTCCCGCCATTCTCAGTCATTTATCCTCAAGCCACTCCTCCTTCACAGCTAAATAAAACTTGGGTTTGGCTCTGGGTCGAGGCCTTTGCCTCGCCATGGCTGGACTTAGGATCCCTTGGCTCCCCGTAACTACAAATGTGCCTTAGGCCTTTATTCTTGCCATGGGTTGCTCTGGAAGTGGTAAGTTAGAATTAACTCAATGGGATTCCAATAACTTATCCATGGGATTACAAATATAATCTTCCTGGACAGATATGAGAACCAAAAAGGGCTCCCTGTAAGCCCTGGCTGCAGTGGCCGCCCTGTTCTTCAGTGCATTTCTTGGTGCATTTCTTTAGGCATGATTTCCAAGGTCGATGACTGAACACACTACTTGCATGGAAACAGTCCAAGTTCACCTCTGGAGAATCAAAACCAAGACAATGGAGAAAAGCGATATGAAGTCAGAGACTCGAAAGTGCCGGCCAGAGTGATCCTGTTGCCAACTGTGAGGCTCCGTTTAGGTGCAGCGGGAGTTAAAGTCCAAATGGGAGAGGTCAGGAGAGCTGCGGCTGCAGAAGGGAGATCAAGAGAGCAGACGGGCAGCAGCGGACACTGAGAAGAGGCACAGTGACATGGGGGCTTCCACAGGCAGGATGGGCTGGGGATGACGCAGCGGGGCGGGGCCAAGCAAATCGGCTGTAGCAGGGCTGAGAGAACACCAGCAACACAGAGGGTGCTGAGCCCAATGGCTGGAGTGCAACCCGTCTGTCCTTCGGGAATGTCGACCTGCTAGGATGATGGCAGGGGCTGGGGAGACGAGAAGCCGAGGCACCCCTGAAAGCACGAGCGTGACCTGAATACTGGCTGTGACAAAACCTGGCAAAGGCGGCCGAGCTGGCTGGTGACAACTTCAGAGGGGAAGGGCAAGCTCTGGGAGACAGTTTGGAACGTTCTAGTTCTGTTCTGAGGTACACCAGACTTCCCCATCCGTACCTGAGAAGCATGACAGAAACAGTGTTCTTCAGGGAGAGTCATGCGTCACGAAGACAGCATAGTATGTGTCAGCAGAGGTGTGGGAGGTGTTTACAAAGGAAGAAAGCACTGGAAGGGAAGACATCCCAGAAAGAATGGAAGGCTGCAGTCAGAAGAAAGGAGGAGCTCTGCGTCAGGACTTCATAAGTGCACAAGTGACCTCAGGGCCCTGGGCGGTGGAGAGGGGATGTGAACAACCGAGCGGGGCCAGGACGTGACAGCACGACGAGAGAGAGCGCGATCCTCTGAGGCAGCTCACATTAGTGCTTGGATGGGAAGGTGACTCTGGGACCTTGGGAATATTACATAAACTTCTAGGCCTCATTTTTCTCATCTGTAGTTACTGGTATTATTTTGGAGATAAAATGGGAAATGCTTAGCTCCACTCTTGGTTAACAACAAGCACTCAATAAATGTTAATTATTGTTTATTACAAGAGGCTTTATAGTTTTGAAGGAATCCCTTGGTCTAAAGAAGTTTAATGTCAATTGGCCAAGCGCCCCAGGTATTAGGATTCACGTGTTCTTGTATTTGTCAGAAAAAAATGATGAATACACAAATCCAGATATGTAGCAATCTGAAATTATTTCCTTTCTCCTAGAAAGTAAAAATAATGAGTCTTTGTATGTGTCCAATTTCCTATTATCAGAATGGGGTCCACCGTGAGGCAAGCAAACACACAAGATCCAGAGTCTGGGAGATGCAGTCAATACCCCCGGGAGTGTGAGGCTGCCCGTGTGCACCCTGCCACCATCCGGACAGGCAGGGCCTCGCCCTTGGGTGGCTGGTCAGATTCCAGAGCAGGGCACCCCGCAGCTGGGCCCTGTCACAGCCACCAACGCAGTCTACAGACCTGGGCTCAGGCAGACTCACGTCTTGTGACTCTGGGCACGCCCCGGCCAGGGATGAGAAGCCATGTATTTCTCAGGACTGCTCGCAGGCTGCACACACACCAGCTCATTCCTACATGATGCAGCTTTTAACTGGTATAAAGTAACCTAAAACCTACATGCCATGGCTGGAGGATGCGGATAAATCAGAAGCTAGGAAAATTAACCAACTGTCTTCTTAGACTTATACTCAGATAGATAATACACTCAGGTGCAGAAACTTTTACTTTTATACACTGATAGCACAGGCCAAGAAAACCTATACCGCACCATCACTCACACACTTTGCAATTGTTACCGCCTGCCAACACGCACAGCTCAGCAGTCACTTTTCGGCTCCGACATGGACATGGAAGAACCACTGCAGCCATATTCCTTATGCCGTTAGCACTGTGTTCAAAACATACTTGGTCTGCACTGGGCCTGTGCGGAGGCCTTTCTCGCTGGCTACTTCAGTCTTTGTCCAAGTGCTACTAGGTAGTTTTCTTCATTAAGCTATCTATACTCAAAGACAAGGATCCACTTTATGCTGTCACTCCAGTGTTGTCTGTCACGGGAATACAGCAGGAAATACTGCCATCTTTATCTACAATGACTTTCTCTGGATTACAAATAGAGAAAGATAAACCCCACTGCACATCTGCCGCTCTGCCCTGCCCCTTCCCCAGGAGCCCCCTCCTCCTCGGGGGACTGGGGGGCTGCTGAGCCAAGTCCCACTGTGTGCTCACAGAGCGGGTGAATGAACCAGGACAGACCACGGCAGCTGGGGAGTGGACACCTGGCTGCACCAGAGGAGCCCGTGCTCTCGAGGACAGTTCCTGGGTCAGGACTTTCCCAGCTTTGTGACCAGGAATCTGAGAGCTGCCCTGATGTCTTTTCTCAGGGTTTGCTTATTCAGACCCTTCTTGGACCATACAAAAATTTCCAGTCTCTGTAAAACTTCTTTCCTGGACTTGCCACAGCCTGCATCTGTTGCAGGTAACTGAAGAGTGGCGGTGACAGACGTAGCTGCAGCTCACACAGACTGCATTATGACTGACCCGAAACCCTCTCCTGGGCTGCTCCAGCTCCTGCCATGCACAGGTGGTGCTCAGCGCGCTCTCCTGTCCTGGCCACGGCTCCCCCAAGGGCTGCTGTCACGGACCCGACTCAACAGTGCCCATGGCTACTCTCACGCACAGCAAATCTTTTGTGTTCTTTCCTCTAAGAGATCCTCAGAAGTGAACTTACTGCGACCAAGGGCCCAGATATTTTTATAACTTTTAAAAAGTATTGCAGAACTACTTTCTAAAAAGGACTGGACAATTTATGATTAATTCAAGAGCTCATTTTAAAGACTGCAACTTCTGGTCTACACTGACGAGTCCTGGAACTTTGGAATTCTCTACCAGTATCTTCTAATATTCTCATGGAACAGTGAAGCAAATGGTTCTCATGCTCTGTAAGAGACGGAGCCTGTAGCTCAGGCATCCCAAGTCACATCTCCAGAAAGCGGTGCATTCATTAACTCCATAGAAGTATCACATAATTTACTAGCCCAAAAATTATCCTATAATCTCGAAGTGCAACTGATTCTCTTTTCTTTGCTAATTCTGCTAGAATCATTATAGTCTCTGCAAGGAAGTACAGTATTTTCCCTATGGAATGGGTCACAGAACAAGAGCCTAGGAACAAGTTTCCCATGAGTTCTCACTAATTGTTTATGCACACCAAACTGCTGAGACAGTACTTTTAGCAGCGCCAGTGTGACACATCTAGAACTTTATACTTAAAGGGACCTTAAAGGAGGTCTAACTTCCTTTCCTCTTTTTAACTACCTCAGTGCCTAGAGTGTATCTCAGCAGTGATGGTGGACAAGATAGCTCAAAAAACTAAAATAGACGTCTTGTGCGAGCAGACCAGAGAACACGCGTCCTGCTGGGACATGGACAGGCAGCAGGCCAGGCATGCTGTCTGATCTTTGCCTGGTAGCTGCAGAGGGAGGGCTGGGGCACATCCACATGACTTTCGGGTCACCCTAGGTGGCGGAACTGACACAGATCTGGTCATGTTTGACCTCCATCCAGAGTATTGCACAAAATGGAAAGGAGCAATAGTCTCAACAACTCCTGCTATGGGTCAAACGATCTTATTATGAGACAGTGCTCTGCGTGTGAGGAAGTGGACACCAGGAAACAGACCATCCTCAACCCTCATTGATGTGCACAGCTCCTTCTTGTCCCTCTCCTCCTCCCCTTCCATCTCCTCCATCTCTTCTTATGCCTCCTCCTCCTCTTCCATCCCCTCCTCCTTATCCATCTCCTCCCCACTCCCAATCCATCTCCTCTCTTCCCTCCTCCATCTCCTCCCCTCCCACTTCCTCCTCCCCCTCCTCCCAATCCATCTCCTCCTTCCTTCCCCTCCTCGATCTCCTCTGCCTTCCTCTCCTCCTCTTCCATCTCCTCCCCCACCACCTCCCTCTCCTCCTCCAATCCAGGGCCACTGAATCCTTAACACTCCTAGAATTGGCCCAACTCATCCTTCTCTGAACTGCAACCCAAGGCTCTCTTGATCACAGTGTTCAGATCCTGAGGAGGGGAGGGGACACTACTGCTAAAGCCAGTGTTGCTCTATCACTCGCAAATGAAAGGCCAGGCTGACTTCCTTCTCAGCCAGGAACGAGTCTGGAGTCCTCCTGACACTACGTCCACAGAAGCCAGGGTTGATTAGGAGGTTCACAGCTTTAGGTGTGCCAAAAGGGAATCACTGGAAGACGCTCAGTAGGAACTATAGGAAAAGGGTTGCACTAAACAAGTTAAACTGGCAAAGAACAGCGGGCAGAGCAAGGGGAAAACACACCAGTGTAAAAGTACTACAGTGGCTAACGCAGGTTGGCAGAGACTTAGGAAGAGCAGGAGAGCTCTTCCTAGGACAAAAGGTCACTAAAGAAAAAGAAAGTGAATGGGTTTATGATGGGCTGCGCCCGTTTGTTTCATTATTTATGCTTCTAGTCTACACACTCAATCGGTGAAAATTCTAACATCCTGAAAGTCGTAATTTCACTGATTGACAAAACATTTTGAAATATAATTAGTAGGTCAAGAAATTCTCATTGACAGAGAAGGAGTTAGAGCTGTACCACTTGTAACAACTTCCCAAAACAAAGCCACAGTTCTGAGACCAAAAACAAAAACAAAACTCCCACTTTTACCCATTTGTAAGTAATTTTCAAATTCTGGTGTAATGTTCTTAAATTAAAGCCATTACATTTTAAAATAACAGGGAGACAGTAAAGACATCATGGGTTCCTAGAAGTTAGAAGGGAGGAAAATGAACAGGCAGGACATTGCGGATTTTTAGAGCGGCGAAAGTGCTATTCGACACCATAACGGTTATGTCTGGGTCACAACCCACAGAACACACAAAGCCACAGAGTCTGGGTGGTGATGCTGGCGTGGGGTCCGTGGTCACCACGTGGGCAACCTATGGAGAAGGCGTGGTGAAGCGGGGAGGAGACACGTGGGACTTCCTGGCAGCCTGCACTGCTGGGCTCTCCTCTGCTTAGATAACCACGCAAAGAGACAGACATGTGTGATACGAACAAATGTATAAAACCATGCTGAGCAGAACAGTTATGAAGAAAAGATTTTTTCTCAATTATTTAATTCCCAAAGTTCTAGATATCTGTAAATCATTTCTCAGATCAACAAGTATGCAAAGGGATTTTTTTATATTAAAAAAAATTCCACGGCTTGCATGATTGGCTATACTGAATGTTCTCAGAACTTGGAAACGTGGTAACCGAAAATCAAGACAGGTGAGAACATCTATCTCTATGCAAAACATGTCCCTCTAAGACCAAATTGGGTGAAAATCCACAGCTAATATGGCAACCAAATAACACTGCCAAGTGACACACAGTTATAAGCACTGGGAGAAGCGCTTCCAAAAGGCACAGTGAAACCACTACAAAATGAACCGGGGAACGCACCGGGTGCACGTGTACTCCAGCACTTGAGAACGTGAGGCGCGCCTCTCTTCATGTGACGCCGCAGCAAGCAGCTACCTCCTTCATGTGCTGTGTGCGCTGCCTACAACTGCATCAGTGAAAATACATGCTGGAAGAAGGAGCACTTTAACGGCGCCTTGGCGGGCGCTGCTCGCGCCCAGGCGCAGGACGTGGAAGGCAGAAGAGTTAACGTGTTGACATCTGTTTTAGGCTAATAATGGAAATTGTCAAGTTCTTCTCTCCTCTTCCACGCTGAAATGGATCAGAATGCTTCCAAAGGCTTGGCTGCAAGGGCCATGCTTGGCAGTGTCCACGCAGCGCAGAGTGAGATGCAGACTTGGCATCCACTGCGTAAGCAGAGCGATGCGGACTACTGAAAAAAGAAAAGTGGAGGAGGGCTGGAGCCCGCTCCTCCCGTGACTTGTAATCATGGCATAGTTCACAAAGCTCCAGAATTTTCCTTTATATGAATGGAAAATTCCCATAAATCTTCTCATGACTCCTACAAAAACTCCTTGCCCTCAGCAAAGCTGGACAACGCGCCTTAGTCAGGGCCAGGTACAAATGGCAGCATCTCTCAGAAACATGACCACAAATACTGCAGACTGAATTTAAGGACACCGGTCCAGGATTTGCTTCCTCACGCTCGATCAACTTAGCCTCCAAAGCCAAGCTTTCCTTGAGCCCGAGTCCCGTCGCACGGCCATTTGCCACCATTCTCAGGTGCAGCCGTGGTGTGGGAACGCTGCTCCTCATAAGGGTTCTTTTTATGCCAAGCAGAAACATTTTTGTTGGGCTTCTCAGTTGGCATGAGCGCGAGGGACTGGCTTGGTTTTCCTCCAAAGTTAAAGGACCAAACCCAGAGACCAGCAAAATACTGGGTTTGTTTATCATTTCCAAGTTGAAATAAAGCATAATGTGGATGCAAGTCCTCTATCTTTTCCTGATTAAAGCAATCCTGCCCCTGCATCGCTCCAGGAGACCCTGTTGAGGGTGCTCCCTCCCGGGGCTGTAATAAGTCACAACAGTCTGGCATCCTGCCCAGCAAAACACAAGCTCTCCTGAAGTCTTGAGCTTTCCCATGGCAACATCACAGTCACCAGCACAGCAAACAATGACTCCGCTCCCGCTCCCACTCCTGCGCGAACAGAGAAGGATATCACTGCAGCCGGCCTCCCAGAACCATGCTAATTATCATCTGTGAAAGGAGATAGTGGCGGAGATCAAGTTGCTTTCTGCGCCCAGCTCTCAATGGGATCAAAGGCAGAATAACTACAAGAGCCCAGGGAAGTTTTACTTATACTTTCACTTTCAAAGAAAGGAGACAGTCTGCATGTAAAGGATATTCCGTGAGGATTAATGTGCCTTGCTGCCCTGATTACCAAGTGGCCCTGGCGCAGCCACAGCCTGCACACAAGACTCCCATTCACATCTCGACTGCTCGCCAAGGCAGCGTGGGGGGTGCAGTCTTAAAGCTGCAGCTGCAGGGCTGCTTCCTGCAGCTGAATGGGAGGCACTTGCTCCAGGAAGGGAAGGCGCCTAAATGTAAGCAGCGTGCAACAGATTAGCAGATTAGAGCAGCACCATTTCCTGTATGACAGTCTTTTCAGACTGAAATAACACTTTCAGAGTGACAGTCACCTCTCTTAAGAAGTGTCTGGGCTCTAAATAGCCTCCCATGATAATTTCTCCTTGTGTGTTAATTTGATTTTCTGTCCACTGATGGTCCATGGGAGGCCAGGAGCAGGACAGCAGAACCAGCACTAGCCCAACGGAGCAAGTGGCTGGTGACTCGTGGCGGGACAACACTGCCTGGGGGAGGGGCAGGTAAGGGATCCCCGCCTCAAGTGATCCTGACTGTTGACTGCTGCCACCCTTGGAGCTGTGGAGAAGGCTGCACATGCTCAGGAGGCCTGGCTGCCTTCCACTTGTAGACTCAGAATCTACACGGTGCTATGCATTAGGCCTGTAGGGCTATATTTCATATTCACTCAGTCTTAGCATTATGATTAGTATTTCAGAGGAAGTTCCACGCCAGCATACCTAAAACCTAGGTAGTCCATGTCACAGAAAATGTAAAATGCTGATGGCAGAGCATATAAATAAGCAAGATATTTCAATGCTATCACAAACTGGGGTGCAGAGGGGGAACTCTGATTTGCTAAGCAACAGCAGAATTCGGAAGTGTAGCTGAAGCCTTAGTAACATACGTGAGGTGTCTGCCATGTCACTTAAGATTCCAGCTGTGTTTAAGTATTAGCTCCCAAAATCCATTCTAGTGGCAATTTAAATAATTATGGTATGCCTCTAAAGTTGGGAATTAACTTTCATTTGCTACCTGTCTGATTTTTATTCTTTATTATCCAATCATTTCCTAGAACCCATAGTTCATGTTTTAATTTTCATCAAACATTTACTTTAGACAACATGCAGTAAGCAAAAAGGAAAAAATAAACAGAGGTGTGAGTTCGAGTTGTTGGATCATCTCAGGATATACTTCCCATAATTATTTCCATGGCTAATTCCTACTCCTTAATGTCTCAAAGCTAAAGAAAGAAAAGAAAGATCTCCCATAAATAGTGTTCTTTTAAACATGTATTTGTTGCTTTTAATCCATTTCATTATTAGAGCATAAAATCCTGAAGTCAGAGGTCATGTAACTAATTTAACGTACTACACACATGGATATTAATCAAACATTTATTGAACAAATGAATCATTTATCTACACACAGTGAAATGTACTCTCTGTACTTCTGTCAAAAAATAAAAAGATGCAATATAAAATAATTCACTACATGAAATAAAACAATTTATTGTTTAAACTCAATACATCAAGCTAAAAGAGTGCCTCAGAGGCAGCAGTGGACAGTGTCTCTGTTAATACATCTGGCAGGTTCTGGAACAATGTTTCTAGAAAGAATGAGCTCCCACCAAAACGCCTGATCCACCGCTGACGCTGGACATCACAGCGAGGTCTGGAATACCACTGTCTTCAGCGTGGAAGGCTTGGTAATGGGTTCCACGGAGAGGCCTCTGATCCCAAAAGGTTCATTGGTTGAACCTCTACACTTACGGTTCTACAGAGAGTAGAAAGTATAGGAAACACGTGTGTCATTATGTGCAGATAAATGTACCCTATGCATGGAGTAGAGATGCCAGTAACTCCACGACTTCGGTTCACCTTGCGTTATTCTCTTCGCAATTACTATTAATTCATTCTTACAACCATGGAATCCAC
>PVKN010013909.1:0-19589 GCA_004027915.1 Capromys pilorides | reverse complement strand
AAACCAAACCAAACCAAATATCCCAAATCAAAGCATCCAGGCTGATCGGCTTATTGCCTACTTAAAGTTACCATAGTGTGACCTCTCTAGGGGCCGCAGCTCCCAAAACTCAGCGATTATTTTATTTTGTATTTTAAATAAATTTTAAGGGTCAGTGAGATGCCTCAGCGGGCTAAGTGCCTCTTTAGGCAAGTGCAGGGACTGGCGTTTGATACCTGGCACCACATGCTATGCCAGCCACCCCCCCCCCCAACCAGGCATGCTAAGCCAGCCACTGTAGTGGTGCACGCCTGTAATCTCAGTGCTGGGGGGAGACTGAGAGCGGGAGGATCACTGAGTCCGAGCTGTGTAGTGAGACCCTGTACCAAATACATTAAAAAGAAAAAAGAAATTTTATTGGTATATTTTAGATACGCATTAACGATAACTTTCATTGCAGGGAATTTGTATCTGTCCATTGTATATTTTGCTTTTCCCTTTTCCCCCTTAGAACTCA
Organism: Capromys pilorides; assembly: GCA_004027915.1. Classification (NCBI taxonomy): domain Eukaryota; kingdom Metazoa; phylum Chordata; class Mammalia; order Rodentia; family Capromyidae; genus Capromys; species Capromys pilorides. The sequence goes on along the minus strand of PVKN010013909.1, from coordinate 19,093 downwards.
GGTTTAGAGGTGGGGTGCAGCTTTTCTTCCTTGGCAAGAGGCTTTGGTTTAGCACAGAGCTCAGAGAAGGGAAGACAGCAGGAAGAAGGCTGCTGGGAGTCGCACTGTGTATTACCAGGAGGTGTCAAACAGATGTTTTAGGGGTTCAGGAGTAGCATATGTCAAAGCCGCTTCCCATACCCTGGCTTGTGCTTACACCAGATGTGCCACACCAGCACGCGACACAGGCAGGTACCCAGCAAACCACCACTACTGTATAGGCCCAAAAACAGGATACCTAGAACACAGCTGGAACAGAGCTAGGAATCTTGTTGGAAAGCAGCTTCCAGCCCTGGGGCAGGGGTGGGGCAGAGTTTAGCATCCTGGGCTGGGTGGGGGGACGGTGGGGGGAGGGGAGGCAGAGAGGCGAAGTTCTCAGCCCACAGTGTGATCTGCTAAGGTTTTTCTTTGCCTCCCCTCCTCTGAGGGCTGGAGCCCCTCCCTGGACAACTGAGGTCACCAAGCCCCGTAAGACTCCTCCTATGAGGAGGCTCCACAGGCCTCTCCGGGTGAGAGTCCTGCAGCAGGTGTATGTGGGGGTGCGTTCTGGATCCCCTCCTCCTTGGCCCTCTCAACCCTGCCTGAGACAAAGATGTGCCTGAGAAACGCTTTCGGACAAAACAGAGTTCAGCCAGGTTTAGCCATCACCAATGATGCATGCCTGTAATCCCAGCACTGATAGGCTGAGGCAAGAGGGTCACCAGCTTGAGCCTGGCCTGGATATCTTAGTGACGTCATGAGACTCCGTCCCAGAATTAAAAATAAAAAGGGCTGGGTACAGGTCAGTGTGACTACACAATTCTCCATAAGCCGGAATTGTGATCTTTTTTATTTATTTATTTATTTTTAAAATTTTTTTTGGAATTGTGATCTTAACTAATGAGATAGAACCCCACGAGGAAAAATAGAGACCTGGATTGGGGCTCGCTGGTCAGGGGCAAGATAGTAAAGACATGCTGATAACAGGTCTTGGCGTGAGGCTTGGGAGTTCGTTGACTGAAAGCCGAAGATGGCTCATCAGCGCGCGGGGCTGTGGAGGGCCCAGGTGCCCCCTCTGCGTGAACAGAGGTCTGCAAAGGGTATGCACACCAGCCCACACAGGGTGGGCTGGACAAAGGAGGCCACTGTGCCGAGGGGTTTGGAACACCAGCTTTGGAAGGAAGACTGTGCTAGGACTGTAGTGTCCAGAGAAGAGAAGTGGAGTCCATGGGAGTGTCTTCAAGGACAGGAGCCATGGGCCAGACAGTGGGATGGCTGAGGAGAGCTTGCTCTCAAGTCTCTCTCCTTCACTGGCTGAGCGCCTCTGATTCACTGTCTGTCCCATCCTCTGTGGTTAAGCTGGCCGTCTGCACCCTCTTTGCCTAGCTCAGCAGCTGGTAACCTTTGCTTCCCTAACCTGGCCTGGAGCCAATAGATGCCACAGCCTGACCTTGCTTTCCCTCCCCACAAGGTGGGGGTACGTGGCTCACACAGGCCCAAACCCAGGCCTCCAAGGCCTGAGTCACGCTGGCCATAGGCTACAAGCGGATGTCTCTCTGGCCATGGGGGTCACACGGGCTCCGTCTTCTTGCATTTCCCTGTGTGGGATTCCCAGCCATGAATCAGGAGTGGCTTGGAGTGGGGCTTCTGGCCTGAGGGGCTCAGGGGTCTTCAGGGATGCTTCTGGGCTACTGGCAAAGGGGTAGGAGGTCTGTATCTCATAGTCCACTCTTCCTTCGGAAGGCCTACCCCCCTAAAGACCATCGGAGACTGGCTTGCCATCTCCCTATCTCCCCCCTGTCCTTTCAGGAGCAAGTGTACCAGGTCCCTGTCATCTCTGCTGAGAGTTTTGCCCATTGGGATCCTGATGCTCCTCTGGATATGGTGCTATGGAGGGAGCCCCTATTTCTGCACTGAGTCTTTTAAGTTTACAGGGATTCCCCACCTATACCCCAGCATTTGTTTGCACTTTGGGGACAGTCTAAAGCACATGTAGACATGTTTTCTAGGTCAGCCTATCTCCTGTACTGATTTGAAATATTTTGCCTCATCATTCCTGGAATACTTACTCTTGTGTCCTAATTCTCCATTCCAAATACAAGGCCACTTTTTTTTTGTTTGTTTGTTTTAAACTCTATTTATTTGTGTAATGGCTGGCTCAGCCTGCCCTGGAGGTGAGGCTGGCGCAGCATGTGGTGCCGGGGATCAAACCATGGTCCCTGCGGTTGTCTAAACTTTCCTGAGCAGGCACTTTAGACCGCTGAGCCATCTCACTGGCCCTAAAAGGCCACTTTTGAATGCTGTCTTGCCAGAGTGGTGGGTGTCTATGGCCCGTGTCCCTGTGGATGGCCGGGGCTCCTCATGAAGTCTTTGTGGTCAGTATCCTGGGTTCTCCCATTCTGACTGCCCCAGCCCTGGCCTCAGCTCTCTCCTTCATTTCTGATTCTTCTGGCCATTCCAGTTAGCTCCTCCTCTATCAGGGCTCCTCTGGGACTTTTGACCTGATCGGGGTGAAGGGAGCCTCCCCTTCCCCTAGGTAAAGCCCAGAACCAGCCTGAGCTGGTTTTGGTTCCTCTTCTTCACACCTCCCTGGTGAAATGAGACAGTGCACAGAAACCGGCTATATAGTCTGTGATATTCTAGTCACTCTAAGGTTGTCATCCATGGGAAGGGATCAGAGAATCCGGGCTCTGGATTTATACCAGCTTGGCCCCGCTCTCCAGCAGCTTCTCCTCCTTGCTGGGATGCAGGGTGGGACTACAGGTGTAGCGCATGACCAGTGAGGTAGGCACCTGCTCTAGTCCCTGGTTCTGTACTTAAGAGGATCTCTCCCCAAGCAAGATCCCTATAGGCAAGGTCTTCTCTAGATTTGTCTAGACCTGGCTTCCCAGTGGGGTGGCTGCCTGGCATGGCCACTGTGGTGACCTGGTTCCTTCTGCCCGTTTTTTGCCCATCTCAATTTTTTATTTGGGTCCTCTGCCCATAAGAATTAGCAGCCCATATTAGGAAGGCGTGTTCTTTAGGTGGACAGAGTTTATCTTCAAGTTCAAGAGGAGGAAGAGAGGGAACACAGAATGGCCAAACCTTGGTTTATAGCCATGAAACCTAGTGTTGAACCCAAAACTAAAGGGCAGAAGCTGGACGTGGTGACGCACACCTGTAATCCCAGCACTTGGGAGGCTGAGGCAGGAGGATCAATGCGAGTTCAAGACCAGCCTGGGCTACAAAAGTGAGGTCAAGGTCAGCCTGAACTGCATAGCGAGACCCTGTCTCAAAAAGACAAAATAAATAAATAAACAAATAAATAAATAAATTAGAAAATAAAGGGCAGAGTCTAGGGATCTGTGAAAATGGACCAGTGCTTGGTTTAGACAAAGGCAGGGAGGAGAACAGGGAGCAAAAGGAATGGAAAAAACTGGACAGACTCCAGACGCAAGTGGTGAGCCAGCTTCAGCTGCACCACCAGTCAAGAAATAAGTATTGGGCCGGCAAGATGGTTCAGTGGTCTAAAGCGCCTGCTTAGGAAAGCTCAGGCAACTGCAGGGACTGCGGTTCGATCCCCGGCACCACATGCTGCGCCAGCCCCACCACCAGGGCAGGCTGGGCCAGCCACAAAATAAATAAAGAAACAAACAAACAAATACAACAAGCAAACAAATAAATTAAAAAAAAATTACAAAAAAATAAGTATTGGTGTGGTGGTGCACATCTGTAATCCCAGCTCTCAGGAGGCTAAGGCAGGAAGCTCACCTTGAATGTGAGTCCAGCTTGAACTACAAGGTGAAACCTGTTTCAAACTTCTCTACCCTTCCCAAAAGAAATACTTATTGGGGCTGGTGATGTGGCTCAGCGGCAGAGCAATTGCCTAGCACTCAAAATGTCCTGGGCTCCCTCCTCAGCACCAAACAGAACACAGATACTTATTAGGAAGCCACCCCACGGAGGACTCCTCTGCCTGCCCTGCCACCTAAGGGTTGATGCTGGGGCATTCTACCAGGGCCGCTCCTGCCCCATATGGGGTGGCAGGGCACAGCCCTGCAGACAGAGTAGGTGGAAGGTAGGTACATGTAGAACAGCACTGATGGCCTGGCCACCTGGCTAGAGCCTGACTGAGGGGTCCAGACACACTCAGGTGCCCAGCAAGGGCCCCCAGTTTGAGGTTTGATGCGAGCAGGTGGGTTAGCCGGTCTTTCTTCCCGGGATGTAGGTTTCTTCATGACACAGAGCGTGTCCTGCTGCCCCTTCCCCCTCCCACCACCTGTCTCTAGTAGGTCACGCAGCGAGCCGAGGTGTGCACTGAATGGAAACTCTTGAGGTTTCTCAGAAGCTAGGAATGGCCAGGTCTCCAGTGGTTGCTGAGACATCCAACTGGGTCAGGGCTCGTGGTCAGTTTGAAGCCACGGCCAGATAACACCCAGTAACCGAACCAGGTGTGGCGGGTGGTAGGGATAAGGGACCAGGCAGGGAACGTGTTGCCTTGTAGGGCAGAGAGGCTTTAATCTGGTCTGGGGAACATGTCAGAGTCTGTGATCAGACCCAAGGTTGGCTCTGAGGGTATGCCGCCTGGACCGCCACACTGGGCTTGCATTTACAAGGACCTCACATTGGGTTTGATGCTCACCAGGCCCATCCTGGAATTGTTAATACTCTTGTGAACAAGAGACTCTGCATTTTCATATTGCGCTAGACCCACAAGCCATGTCTCAGGTTCTAATTAGCCAGCTGGCTTAGAGGAATGGTTTGATTTTAATAGGTTGTGTCTGAAAGGCCAGATCTGACAAAACGAACCCAGCCTGTCACCTCTCCCCGTGTTCCCCTGACACTTCCAAGGCTCCTGGGAAGATGGTGGGTGGAGTTGCAGAGTAGACCCTGCCTCTTGGAGCTGGAGAGAGGTGGCAACATCTCTGTGAGTTTAGCATCAGGAGAGTTGGTAGGAGTAGGGGTGTGGATCCTCTCTGAGACAGCTCAGAATTCAGCTCTGAGAAAAGTCCTTTCTCCAATGAGAGAAAGAGACCATGATGAAGTTTTCAATAAATGTTTACTTCCAGTCCTCTGCTGCCTGTGTATGGAAGCCCTGGGGTCCTCTGGTTTGGCTGCGCCCTACACATGCATCCTTCAGGAGCACAGTGACAACCTAGTCAACTGTAGCTCTATGCTTCACGGGAGACTCGGGTGAGTGGCAGAGAGCGGCGCTGAGGACTGTTGTGTTGGCCAGGCCAAGAAGCCCTGCCTCATCTCTAGAGACTCCAGTTCTCTGCAGAGGCTTCAACATGCTCTAAGACGTTTCTAGCATCGGTACAGGCAGGACACTCTCAGCATCCGGGCACCCCTGACCCCCAACTTGGCTGCACTGCGATCCTCTCCCTGGCTATAATCTGGTCTTATACTCCTTCCATCTACAATATAATCCTGTCTAATAGCTTCCAGGGAGTACCTGAGCTTTTTTCTCAGTTGAAACATAAGCTACTTGACGGCAAAGATTACGTCTTCCTCTTCTCCATGCAAATAGAATCACACAGCAAGAGATGAACAACTATGTGCTGATCAATTGATTAGCAGTACCAGCTTCCTGACAGTCCACCCTCTGAAGTGGTTTCCTGTCTAGTCCCTCCTTCCAACCCTAGGAGACAGGAGAGAACAGCTGCTCACTATTGAAAGATTCTCCGGATCCCAAGCTATCCCCTCTCCCTTTGACCCTGGCAGAGAACACTGAAGATTCCAAGCGGGGCCTGGGCAACCAGGGCAGCCGCTGTGCCTACTCACCAGGTCCTCCATGTTGTGTTTCATGAATTCCATGTCCAGGGTGAGGGGGTAGTTCATGCTGTAGCCTCGAGTCCCCAGACTGTGGTCACCGTCTGATGCTGAGGGCTTCTGTGGTGTCACTGGTGCCTATAGAGAGGTGGCAGGCGTCAGCTGCACATTTAAACAAATGAGCTGCGCAACTGTCTCCTGTGGCTGAGGAGGGCCTGCTGCCTACCTCACAACTCATCATTTTTTTTTTTTCCATTGGGTCTTTTCTGTTTTTTTGAAGAAAAGGGGAAAATCCCCCATAGCATCAGAGCTAGTCGAGCATTTCAGTGCCTTTCCTGGCAACTGTTGTCTCAAATGGGGCTTGAGGCTGGTACGAAGGCAGTCCCTTGCTTCAGCCTCTGTAGGGGACCAGGTCTCAGGACAAAAACCACCCCTGACAAGGGAAACTCCCCAGAGAAAGGGGACAAGGCAAACGCATTTTCAGCCACCTTTCCGCCAGGCCACCTCTAAACCTTCACCTTCTTCATCACTTGGGAGACCAACCATCCCAGTGAGCCCAGGACTGAAAGTCCCTTATACTGGGAAGCCCCACAGGCCTAGGCAAACCAAGGACCCTTGTTCAGCCTACTTACAACCATCCTCTTGCTCAGGGCGGGGTCTTCCTCTTCCCTTTTCAGCTCAAGTTGGGAGGAGATAGGCTTGAATTTACCGAAGGGAACAACCCTAAAATAGCACTGGAAGACAAAAATGAAATTACCAAAGGAAAACGTGCTATGAACATAGTCACCTACTGACTCAAAAACAACATTGCTCACCTACAAATCAACTTTGTTGACATGTAAATTATTATTATCGTGCACTAACTAGAGAGGATGTTGGATATCTTCCAGTCCAATTCCTGAGTGTGTGTTTGTGTGAGCACGTGTGCGTGCGTGCCTGGGGGTCAGGGTGGGATTGAACTCAAGCTGGCACATCCTCAGCCCTTTTTTATTTTTTGTTTTGAGACAGGGTCTTGGTAAATTGCTAAATTGTCCAAGGCTGGGAATTTGGAATCCCTCTGCTTCAGCCTCCCAAAGCACTGGGATTACAAGTGTATGTTCCCATATCTGGCTGCAATCCTTGATTTTTACACAGGACCTGCAGCTTAGAGAAAGCAAACAACTTAGCCAGGGCCATGCAGCGACCAATGAGAACTGATGTCTGTACCTCAGTCGGATGTATCACATTGTTCCCTCTCTGCTGAACCAGGCTGTGCTTTCCCAGGCTCACAGAACCCCCTCCGTGCCCTCGCTTTGGAGGGCTTCTTTTACCAAGCCTTTTTGTTATTGATCCTTTTCTTATCTTTGTAAGTTTCTTTCCCATCATAGGAGAAGGTAGGAATGAAAGCAAGGCAGAGGGAACAACAGAAAGCTGTTGAGGAAGTGTTGAAAAACCTGACAATAGCAAGACACCAGGAGAGCAATGGATAGAGGCCATCCTGTTCCCCCAGGACACCCCCCACCGCCATGCACAAGACCAGAGCATGTAACTCTGGCCTGTGTCCAGCCTAATTTGCATTGGAGTTTTGACCCAGCCCCTTTGGATGTCATGACATTTCCTCTAAAAACTTTGTATGGTCAAAAACTCCCCCTCCCCGTGGGAGGGCTGAGTGAGATACCCCACCAAGCCATGACTCCTGGCCACCCCCATCTATAGAACCTCCTATGGGCCCAGGACCTTAAGACAGTGGACCCCAAACTTTCTGACACCAGGCACTGTTTTTTCCAAAGACATGGGAGAGGAGGAGGGTACGGAGGAAGAGGGCATTTTCTGGATGACTCAAAGGAGCATGCAACCTCCATCCTTGCACGCCCACTTCACAGGAGGGTTTGCACCCCTCGGAGACTCAAATGCTGCTGCCCAACAGCTAAGAGGTGGAGCTCAGGCAGTAACAAGCCCCGGATGGGAAGCGGCTGTCAATACCCATACCCACGAAGCTTTGCGTCTCGTCTGCTGCTCACCTTCTGCTGTGCAGACCAATTCCTAACACGCCGATGACCAGTATTTCTGGGGCCTGGGGCTCAGGACCCTTGCTTTAGGAGATCCAATACTTGCCCCCCAGGAGGTCCTGAGCACTTCTCACTGGCCTGTTTCCATTTTGTGGAGCATAGTTTTGTTCCTTTTGCTTTAACACATCTTACTCTTGTTATTCCTTCTGAATGCCTCGCTCACTTTTTTGTTCCAGATTCCAGGAACCTGGGGACAACTCCCCCAAGAGCCTCCATCTGTGATCATGTTTGCCATGGAGCTGCGAGCCAGCCAGAGGTAAGGAGACCCCCATATTCTGTTGTCTCATCGTTTTGATTGTCTGCTTGCCCTCTTGGGGGCATGGCTTGGACAGTCACGTGTCCATGCAGTATATGCCACGTGAAAACTCCAGAAACAGGATCATGGGGAATAGCATTAAAGTTCTGCTGAGCATAAGACAATTTCCATGTTATCTGACAGGTTTGTTTTGTATTTGTGCAATAACAGATAAGATGACCTTTTCCTACATATCAACTGGAGACCTGTTGAGCTCTGGGGTACACCCTTACAAGTTCAAGTTTTCTGCCATTGAGCCCAGGAGTGTCCCTCTAATGGCCTGGGTTTCCTACCCATGTCTCTGATGAAGAGTGTAGCACCAGTGCCCTGCAGCCAGGTGGCCTCTTGCGGCCCATGACTAGGTGATGCCTTTAGTCCAAGGCCAAGAGTCCTAGCAGCCACATCCCTCCAGTTTAGAAACTGGAGCTCATATCAGTTTCTCTGGAAACATAAAACCTTTGCTATCTCTTGGCCAACCAAATAAAGACTAGGAAGGGCAGAGTCTGTGTTTCCATAGTAACTCTTAACTATTACATATATTCTTCTCCTTCTTCTTCTCTTGTCTTAGCCTCCTCAGTGTTGGGATTACAGGCATGTGTTACCACCCTCAGTTTTGGTAGCCTGCATGGCACACCCACGGTTCTGGGGCTGGCTAGCTTGGGATGCCATACCAGGGATCGAACCTGGGACCTTGTGCTTTTCTCCCCAGCCCCATCTGAACAGACAGCTCTGATAGGGATCCAGTTCCAGTCATAATAAGGGGTGGGAACTAGTTGTATGATGCAGGAGTGGCAACTCCTGCAGTGAGTAAAATCTATCACTGGATCTCTTTCAGCAACAACCAAAAACAGTAACTAATAAAGGGTTAACTTAAAAGCTTTCTCGGTGACACAAAATTAGACTTTGCGAAAATGACACGACTGGCCTGGATACAACCAACCACATTTTCATTAGACCTTAAACCAGCTCTAGGGAAAGGAAGTCACATTTGGTGTTGCAAGCCAGGATCCACGGCTAGGGAAGTTGTGAGCCCCGGTGTGGAACGCCATTATTGTTGTTTTGTTCAGTGGGTCTGACGTGCCGGTGCAACTACCATGGAAACATTTGTGTCTGTGCCGCTGGCCAGAGTCATGGGATGGCTTTTCTTGCAGTGAGAAATGAGCACAGCAGAAACCTCTAATAATCCCTCTCCAGGGATGCAGACATGCCCCAAATGTGCTTCCCTCTTGCCAAATTTGCAGTACCTTCATGGGGACCCTAGAACTGAGATAGAGCCTTCCTTTAAGTGATGTAAGTGAGAAAACAGCCACAGAATCCACAATCATGTTCTAATGAATATTGGCTCAGCTACTTTTCTTATGGGTAGACAAAGTACTCAACACCCAGCGTTATAAAGAGAAAGGTTTATTTATTGGTTTCAGTTAATAATCAGCTGGCTCCAAGGCAGGGTGGCCCACGGCAGAGGGCCAAGAGTTAATGGTGGCAGAAAACAGTGAAAGCAGCAAGTGAGAGAGAAGTACAAGCCCCTTTGGCTCCCTTATACTGTATGCGGGTGGCCCACCCCTGGGCAGATGTAGCACTCACACCCCTAACCCCAGCATTGGACCATGGCTCAATCACAAACTCTAGAAACCTGCCCCATGATTGCATGAGGCTTTAGGGGCAGGGGGGACATCTAGACACAAACTGTAACAAGCGTAAATAACGATCATATCTCTAACTTCTATGATACTCGTTACCGTGGAAGCCCTTGGCTGACGATGGCTGGATTGGGCCTTCAGGCCTTAATTGATTCTAAAACCTTATTGGAACCTACTCCTTTAGAGAGCTCTCTTAAGCTTCATTTGGGCTTTATCCCCCAGCAGTCCTGGCTGGGCCTCTGTCCCGACTATGTGTTTTCTCTTTTAATCAGTGCCCTCAGCAGGCAGATATCACGTACCCATGGGGCTTCTCTGCTCCCCAAAACATTCCAGTATCTTCAACCATTCTTTAAAGAGTTGATTTCTGGATGTTCTTGGTTGATTTCTGGTTCATAGTTGAGATATCTTCTGACTAGGGCAAGCTATGGGGAAGCACAGGGTTTGTGTTCAAGACCATTATCATGGGGGCTGGGAGATAGCTCTGTGGCACAAGTGCCTGCCGGGCAAGTGCAGGGTTGTAAGTTTGAACCTCGGTCCTGAAAAAAAAAAAAAAAAGACCATTATCATGCCTGGGTGTGGTGATGCACACCTGCAGTCTGGGCATTCAGGAAGCTGATGTGGGAAGACCACAAGCCAGCCTGGCTTACTGGACTATAATGCAAGTTTAAGGTCATCCTGGATTACATAGTAAGACCCTGCCTCAAACAAACAAACAAACAAACAAACCAGATTCCATACTCATGTAACTGTAATTCAAATGATTTTCTCCTCCTCCTGCCAGTTATTTATTATTTTTTTAGGAGGGGAGGGGAGACTAAACTCAGAGCCCAGTTGTCCGGGCTGGGCAACTTGCCATCCTGCTGCCTCAGCCTCCCAGAGTGCAATGTGTGTCCCTGCCCCTGGCTTTCATACTCCCATTGACAACACACCTAAAGGACCTCATTTTGATGGCTCTTCTCCACTGCTTCATCCTACAGAGGAAGGAAGGCTTCAGTGTTCTGATGATGTGATGACATTCTTAAAGGTTACTTCATGAGTTCATGAGTTGGATGTTGGAGGTTTGCAGAAGTCCAGGCGTGCTATGCTTGGAGGGGAGAGAGCAAGTAGGGAGGCCTTCACTCTCTGACCTAGTTTGCTTCTTCCTCTGGGTCTCTTCCAACAATGCAGAACATAGCCCCACAGGCCTCTACCTTGTTGGCCTCAGAGCAAGTCAAGGGTCCCTCAGGCCCTTGATGAGAATCACAACATTACTCAGCACTGACCAATCCAAGTGCTGCACTGTTTACAGCCAGCCGCACCTCACTGTCCTATCACAGTGAATTCTCACATTTAATTGCATGTAACCCTCAAAAACATCTTTGCTGGAGGTATGGGCATTGTGCATGGTCACACTTGGGGGAGTGGGGTGAGAAAATCTCATTTTCTTGCTTCTGGTTACCGAGAGAGTGGTTTGTGGCATCAGAACCTGAAGTCAGCTCTGTGGACACCGAATCCAAGTCAACACAAGATCACACATCCTTTCTGAGAGATTCCACTTAGTACAAGATAAGCTCTTCCCTGGCCACCTGAGGGGAAAGAACCCCTGGCGGACTGTTTATCAGGCACCTGCTATGTTCCACAAACTAAACTAAGCTCGTCATGCCATCATTTCCTTCCATCATCTGAATAGTCTCGAAGTGCTGGATCTTATTACCACATTACAGATGTGGAAACCGAGCTTCAGACAGCAGTGGAAGCAGTATGAAAGTTAGCAGCTCACTCAAGCACCAGCACTTGAGAATCAACACAGGAAGTGGGTGGTAAAGGTTGTCATTGCTGGGAGCCTGCGCCCACACACCGCTCCTGTGCCATTAGGTAACAGGTAGGCATTCTGCAGGAAGCAAAGAGCTGCAGGTGCCGAGTAGACACCTTGAAGTTACTGCAAGACTACAGGGGACATGGGTGTGTTGGGCACCTCTGTCTAGGGGGTTGGCTGTGCGGGCAGGGTTAGAGAGAGAGTCAGGGGCTTGGGGCAGGTGTCTCTGTGCTGAGAACCAAGCTGAGCACCAGCTAGAGGGGAGCAGAACAGATGCATGGATGCAGGCTTGCATACTCACATATGCAAACAACTTGAGAACATTTCCAAAGCTCTGGGTAACAGTGGATCGTGTCAGTGAAAACAGTGTGGGCCCAGTCCAGCAGAGCGGAAGGCACATGGAGTTAGGATACACACGGCATTCTTGCACCAGGGAGCTGCGTGTGAAGCGCTGGGTAAACTGTGAGGCTGAGTGGGTGATGGAAAAAAATGTGGATTTGATACCAAAAAGCCTAGCGTGGAGGCCCTGTGCTTACTTTCTAGCTGAGCTGCTTTTGGTCCAATCCCTGCCTAATGTTCTAAGACAAGACCAGAATGCCAAACTAAGACCCCCTAAGGGCATGATTCTCAACCTTCATGCCAAATTGCCTGGGCACCTTACAATATGAGTCAGGGGAGGTAGGTGGTCCTTATGTCTTTCTTTTCTTTTCTTTCTTTCTTTCTTTTTTCATTCTTTCCTCCTCTTTCTCTCCTTTCCCCCTTCTACCTCTTCATCTTCCTCTTTTTTCTTTTGAGGCAAGGTCTCACTATGTAGTTCAGGCTGATCTTGAACTTGCTATGTAATCCAGGCTGACCTGGAAGTCATGAAGATCCTCCTGCTTCAGCCTCCCAAGTGCTGGAATTACAGGCATGCTCCACCATGCCTGGCTCGGCTCCCTCTTTCTTATCCTCCTCCCCTTATCTTTTCTTTCTACTTTTTCTCCTTCTTCTCCTAAGGATTGAAGCAAGAGTCTTTACACTAGGGGACATCTCTCTGGCCCTTAAAACAGTTTTTTTTTTTTTTTTTTGAGTCACTGCCTCACTGAGTAATTTAAATTGTCCATGGGGCTGGGGATATAGCTCTGCAGCATAAATGCCTGCTAGGCAAGCACAAGGTCCTGAATTTGATCCTTAGTACTGGGAATATTCATCCAATCTTGGTATGAAACTGTGATCCTCGTGCTTCAGCCTCTCAGAGTCCTACATGAAAGGCATGAGCCACCAGGCCCAGAGAAAGTTCTCTCTTCCAATAAGTAGCCAAGTGAGACTGATTTGTGGCCTAAGATCTACCTTTTGAGACTGCCCAGCACATGTAGGACCCCCCCTAAGTCGGTGTGTCTCTTGGAACCCTTTTCTTGACATGATGCCTGGCCAACCTGCAGTTCCCAACCACCCAGCTGACTCTCAGTCCTCCACACAGCATAGCCTGCAGAGGCCTCTCCGGGACACAGGCAGCCCAACCAGTACAACCCCCACTGGTATTTTTCCACCACACCTGACTTCCCAGGGCCTCAGTAAAATTTGCGCTATGCTTCCCAGACTGACAGGTTCTTGTCTCTGGTACCTCACTGGTCCATCTTTGCCTCCACTATAATTGACAGGACTTAAGATCTGCTAGCTAATCTACAGTATGTCATGTAATCCTGTCACTTGGACCATGACCCATGGGAAGAAACATATCTTATATCACAACCCAGTTGGCCTGTCTGCATACACGCAAGTATGTAAGCAAGTAAATACTAAGCATGTATGTTATGTTCATATTTTTCTACCTTCCCTCCCTTCTTCTTTTTTCTTTTTTTTTTTTTAAGGAGATCATCCAGCCAAATTACTTTCATGTACCTATATATAAGGCACAATCCTTGAGCTGAAGATTGTGAATATATGTAACCTCTCTGAGCCTTAGTTTCTTTGTCTATTTGCTTGAAAAATGCCTGTGTGGCCAGTCTTGATTATTATGTTGAATATTATACATGATGAAGTCTTTCCTTCTTTTGCAAATAAAACCCACTATAGGTATAAACACAACTACACACACACACACACACACACACACACACTCTCATGGTTTAATTAATTAATGAAGTTATTTATTTTTGAGATGGGGTCTTGCTATGTAGATCAGGATAATCTTGAACTCACTGTATAGCCTATGCTGACCTTGAATTTGCAGTGATCTTCTGCCTCAGCCTCCCAAGTGTGAGGATTCCATGCATGTGTTACCATACCTAGCATCATGATTTAAAAAGGGAAGTTGGAAAGGAAAAAACTCTAGGCAAGCCATGGAGGGAAAGCTCCAGCCCCTGTAGTGGTTGGCAGGGGACCCCTACATCGAGGAGAGGGGATGGTGAGCCCTTGGGTCTGCCTGGAGCAGGGGAACACGTGGGAGGAGGACAGGAGGTGAGGCAGGTGGGTCTGAGGCCCAAGAGCCAGTCTGGTGCTCGGATCACAAAAACTGGGATCACAAAAGCTGTGATTTGAGCCAGGCATGGTGGCACATGCCTGTAATTCTAGTGTTTGGGAGGCTGAGGCAAGAGGATTGATGTGAGGTCAAGATCAGCCTGGGCTACAAGAATGAGCTCAAGGCCAGCCTGAACTGCATAGCCAGACCCTGTCTCAAAAAGACAAAAAAAAAAAAAAAAAAAAAAAAAAAAAAAAAAAAAAAAAAAAAAAAAAAAAAAAAAAAAAAAAAAAAAAGCGAAGCAAAACAAACAAAAAACCAAAAGCCGTGATTGGGAGACAGACGAGCCTTCTGCAGCAGCTCATCACAGGGGTGCTGGCATTTGGGAGCTTTATTCATCCTGGGTTCCAAGGAGGCGTCCTTTATTGACAGCCTCCTATTGCCAGGCTTCCACAGTGACCAACACAGAGCAGCCTCTAACCATCTCTAGCGCGCCTGGGTCCTCAATACCTTAGTAGTACTTATTCCTTGGACTTGCGAGATGCTCCAGGCACTGAACCTGAGTGCTAGAGGACTAATGAGAATTGAAACAGAATGTGGCACCCGCTCCTCTGTAACTGACAGTCTCCTGGGGAGTGGGTGCTAACGATAACTTACGATGCAGCTATGAAAATCTATAAGTGCTGTGCACAAAATGAGCACCGAGCTAAGACAGCCAGTAACTGCGTGAACTCAGTCTTCATAAACTAAGAACCACATCCATAACACTCTCAGATTAATTTATAGTTTAAAAGCCTCTCTCACATTCTATCTCACGTGGGCCTCATTTCGGCGTGTAGAGAAAGCCCACCAGCGAATCTTAGCTTATTTTATTTATGGAAAAGGTAAATGAATAAGGTCTGAGTCTACCCAGATAGAAGAGAATCCCAGCCTATGCCAACTTGGGACCCAGTGCTTGGCACCAAGTGGCGAGTGGCTCCCCAGGGTGCGGCAGCTGGCCTGCTGCTTCTGGTGGAGAAACTCGGGAAGTCCAGCGGCACGATGGTCATCTTCCCCATTGTCAGCCCTCAGATCCTGCAGATGAGGCTAGCATGAGGAGCTGCAGCTGGTGACAGGGCAGTTAGAGGCTTGGCCCTGGGTGGCCCAGAGTAGGGCAAGCAGGACAGAGTGGCCTGGAAGGCAAAGACACGCAAGGACCGCGGCAGGACTGCGATGTGCCCTCATCAAAGGCAGCCACACCCGTCCTGGCAGTGAAAGTGAGCCGGGACCAAAACGGAGGTGACAGGCCAGCGAAACTCCCTACCGCATTCACCTCCGAGGTTAGGGACACGCGAGGCGGCCCATCTGCCAGTATCAGCACCTTGATCACAGAGCTCTTCGGAGAGAGGTTTCCAAATGACTAGGCCCTGCTGCCCCAGAAAGGAAGCGCTCTGGGCTGCGCGTGGGGGCCCTGGGTGTGGGCCAGCACTTGAAAGTGGGTAAGTGATGACACAGCAGTGAGGGTCAGGGCTGCTGACGCTGTGGGACCAGCTCTGGAGAGAGCAGAGGCAGCGCGGCCACCTGGCTTTGCTCGCTGGAGGCTGATGATGGGAAATCCCACTGATTCCGTCAGCAATAGATGTGCCTGGCTCCGTCGCTTGGTGCTTTAGGTCCTGTGTAATCAGAACCAAATCTATCATTTCTATAGATGTAGATATTTATAGAAACCTGAACTCAGGTCCTGTCAGTACCCCCCAGTGACACAGACGGTGGTCATCTCTCCTCCCCCAACCTCCACGCCTTTGCTGAGGTCTGCAGCTGGAATCTGGTAGCTCCTCCCTTCCATCTCCGTTGGACCCAACTTCAGCTTCTCGAGCCACACCCCAGTGGCCCTTTGTCCACAGGGCCTCATCTGCCTTGAGTTGATTGAACACTTCACCTGTATGCTTACTTTTTAACCTTGCGTTTTACTGGCTTACGGATTATGGCTCTCACGGAGCATGAGGGCCTTTGCTGGTAAAGCCCATGAGGATTTGCTTTCCCTTCCTTTCTTCCAATAAATATACTGTGCTGACTGGACGAGTGAGCAGATGTCTGGGTGGGGAGCCACAAGACTTGGGCTAAGAAAGGAGAGGTGAGAAGTTAGGAGAAGGGCCTGTGGCGGGGTCTCCTGGCAGTTTTCTGGGGTCTGGCCCTGCCGTGCGCACCCTGGGGGATGCTGCAAGGTCAGGAGAGAGGGCGTGAGCTCTGGGTCCCAGCTTTGGTACTCAGCAGTGTAGTGACTGACAGCTGGCAAATCGTACTGCTCTTCCTCACGTGTGCATGGTGTGGCCCTGCCCTATCGCCATGGCATCCGTGCATGAAAACTAGCACATACAGATGCTCAGAAGCCGTGCTGATGACTTACCCAGTGGACAGTTGTTCCGTCCTTTTTCCAAACTCCTCTCTTCCCTCTGCCTGTCAGCGCTGGGGACCAAACCCAGGGCCTTCACGGAGATCTATTCCCAGTCCTTTTGCATTTTTTATTTTGTATCTATGTATGTATTTGAGCCAAAGTCTCGCTAGGCAGTCCAGGCTGGTCTTGAACTCAGTATGTAGCTCAGGCTGGCCTCAAGCTCACGGCAATCCTCCTGCCTCAGCCTCCAGAGTACTGAGGAGGCATGCATATGCATGCACTACCACGCCTGACTTTTTTTGAACTTTTTGTTAAAGATTGTATCTCTTTTTTATTATTTACTTAGTTTTTATTGCTTCAAGGTCCCAGATGGTGTGCCCGGCGTGTGGGGCTGGGGATTAAACTCAGCACAAGGGGTACTTGCCAAGTTGGTGCTTATTCCTCTGAGCTATCTCTCCAGGCCCCTCTTTTTGAAGTTTTTATCTTGAGAGATCTTAGACAGCTCTGGGAGGTAGGGAGATGATAGATAGATAGACAGATAGATAGATAGATAGATAGATAGCACTGTATAAAATCTCTCTTCCAGTTGATTCAGGTGTTCCTAAGGTGAACATGAGCTGTCCCTGAAGAGTTCTGGTCCTCCAGGTGAAGATCTAGTCCCAAGCCACTTCCAGGTGGCTGAGACAGAGAAGCTTGAGAGAAGCTTGGCTTGCCCATGAGGATGGGCTGAGGGTTTGCTGGCTCACCCCAAAACTGCCCAGAGCTTTCTTGCCCCTCTGAGGCCTGGGGTGTAGAGGAGAAGAAGACAACAGGTTGAACAGGAGGAAGCAGCCCAGCGCCTAGAGTAGGGCCACGGCCAGGCCTGTGGCCATGTGTGGCTGGCCATCCAACTGGGGGTCAACTTGTTACGCCCAGCTGAACTGAACTAGCACGGTGCAGAGTGTGGGAGGCCCACCTGAGGATTGTCACTAGCAGCACAAGAGACAGAACTGGAGAAGCTCTTGGAAGGCTGTCAGGGAAGCTGTTTGGAGAAGCTGTTGGGGAGCAGCAGGTTCTCTTGGGCTAGTCTGTGGGGCGATCTTGTCATGCTGGCTTTCCTGAGGAGCTTGGCTGTTCTCAGAGGAGGAGCTCGGGACCTTGTTCTCACTGAGTATGGCTGCAGTTCATTTTGGGGAGCTCTGGTCCTCACCTTGAGCGTCACTTCCTGGCTTCGGAGGGGAAGGCAGTGCACTGCTCGGTCTCTTGGAGAAACTCGTCCTGTTGGCTTTGCTGATGGAAGCTCAGCTTTCCTCCTCATCGGAGGAGCTGAGGACCTCACTGTCGCTGAGGATGCTGAGGATGGCTGTGGTACTTTTGAGAGAGTACTGGTTGATACATTGTGTCAACTTGAGAAGTTTAGCTTAATTAAGTGACTCAGCAGGGAGCCAGGATTCTCTGTAAACATCCTCATCCTGTGGAAGAGGAGAACCTGGACATTGCGTGAGCTCTATGCCCCAGCCCCAGAGTAGTTTGTAATATAGGGAAGGAAGAAAGGCTGGCTAGACGCTCAGCTGCCGCCCTTCCCTTACCCTTCCCTTTGTTCTTCACTGACTTCTGGTGCCCTGAACTGCTGCCCTCTGCCATGTGCCACTCTGCCTGGGAGCCATTCGAGTATAGACTGAAACCTCCACAAACTGTGAGCTAAATAAACCTTTCCTTCCTTAGTTTTCATGTTGGGTATTTTGTCCTAGCAATGAGTGAACAGAAGCTAAAACAGGAGCGCTTTGCTTATCTTGAGCATTGCTTCTTTAAATTTTTTTTTTTTTAATCTTATTTATTTATTTATTTGGCAGTCTTGCTACACTGCTCGGATTTGTAGTGATCCTCCAGTCTCAGCATCCCCAGTGCTGGGATTACAGGGGTGTGCCACCGTGCCTAGTTTTGGTGACTGGCACGGTGTACTTGGGGCTTCTGGGCCAGCACAGCATGCGGTATTGGGGATTGAACTCTGGACCTTGCGCTTGCTAGGCAGGCACTTAGAATGTGGAGCTGTCTCCCCAGCCCGAGCACTGCTTCTTGGCTCCAGTTCGGATCTCTTAGCCTGTTAGCATGGATCCTTCATCCTGCTGGCACACACTTCAGCTTCTCCCACTTACCTTTGGGCCACCCCAGCACAGACCCTTGATACAGGCCTGCATGAGACTTTGTGGCAGGCTCTAGGCCTCCAGCTGAACTTGTGGGAGGCGTTGCTGTGGGCTCTAGGTCTTCAGCTGGACTCACGTAGGACATTATCACGGGTTCCAGGCCCTCAGCTGGACCCTTTGATCTTCTTTAGTATGCGGACAGATTTCCTGCACTCTCTGTGTACGATACTTTGGGTGATTCATTACAAAATAATCTCCTAAAATATGTCGTGTATTGTATTGTTCTCCTTGTAAAACTCCAAACCAAGACACCGTGGAACTCACTGTCCTGGAAAAAGGTTTTGAGTGGCTGTGGAGAGAACTCCTTGGGCTGGGCCAGGGTGGGGGCAGTGGCTTGGGGACTCTGAAATAGGAAACAAGGGGCCCCCAAGTTTCTCCTCTGAGATGGGCAGGGTTAGGAAGGCGTTGCAGAGAGGGGCTCAGCAATGCACAGCGCACTATAGGCTAAGGAAGAGCCGCCCTGCAGCCCGAGGCTGCTGCCCAGCACCCGCAGGCAGGCGGGAGCCCTTGAAAGAAAACTGGTTTTGTTTCTTTGCTTCCCAGCAGCCA
>PVKN010013908.1:0-19586 GCA_004027915.1 Capromys pilorides | reverse complement strand
GCTTTAAGCTTCTCTCTGTGTGCAGATCCTCAAGGTCAGACGGTGAGAGGGTCAGGACCTTCTTAGAAGGGGCCTGCGCTTTCACACAGACCTGCAAAATGTGTAGTTTTGATTGTTAGGAATATGGCAGATACTCACAGTACCCTGTGGATGTCTTTCTTGACAATTCTTCTTCCTCTTAAGCTTTTGATCAACCTCTTCTCATCCCAAATGGTATTGTTTTCCTAGCAGACTGCGATTTGTTGTTAACCTTTTCCACCTAGTTGTTTCTGACCAATGAACTGTGGACAAGGCTGTTACAGAAGTTCTGAATCAGGGCAAATATAGATCAACCTGTGAGCGTTTACAAAGGGGAGAATTTTCAGGGCTGCACAGAGCTAGAGAGAAGGAGATGGGAATAGAGCAATTTAAAATGATAGAAAGTTTGATATTTTTTGCTGATACTCAGTGATATTCTTGAGCAGATGCTTTGTAGATGATTACAAGTCTTCATTTCCAGAATTGTGACTGTTGATTTTAGCAGTTTTTTGACAGTGTTCTTTTTGCTTTTATGGAGAATCTTTTTGGATCTTTTTAAGCTCCTCATTTCCATGCTTCTCCTGATGATGAAGATAGTGATTATTACTACTTTTTCTTTACGTTTTAGGGTCTTGCTTTGTGTAGTACAGGTTAATCTTGACCTTGTTATGTAGCCTAGGTTGCCTTGAACTCAGAATGATCCTCCCTCCCCAGCCTACTGAGTGGTAGGATTATAGATGTGGACCACCACACCTGGCTCTTCTATTAGTAGTATTACTGCTAGTTTGCTCTTGAATCCACAGGCTTGTGCATGCTGGGCTGTCATCTGACAGGGTTGAAGGAGGAGGTCCCCAAAGAGGAGAGTGGGAACTTTGGACTCGATCCACCAAGAAGCAGGCTGTACAGGTTTTCTGACTTCTGCCATGGGAAGGGGATTTCCAGGATGTGTCAGTGAGAGCTGTAATGGTTCATTAATGGGAATTGTAAGTGTGCTCTCTCGTGGATCACAGGCCCTTAAGGGGGAAGGTCCTTTGCAGCCCTCAGCTGGGCATATTTGTGAGGTTTTGGAGTGTCCCTAATACAGATCCTCAAGGATGTGCATTTTGGTGTCCATGACGTTTGGGCCATTTTACCCCATTTCCTGGGCAGTGCAAACTGTTCCATGTGTGTGAGGCTGAGCTCTGCTGTGCTGTCCTTTAAGAGTGGGCTTCCTGGGGGTGGAGGTTGGGGGAGGAGGAGCACCTAGGTGAAAGGCACAGGCGAGGAGACCCCAGTTTGTAGGATGATGGTCTTTAAAGCCCTTAGGAGTTCTTCCTGGAAGGGGAAAAGAAGCCTGACTGGCTTTTGTGTCCTAAAGTTGCAGTTTTCTTAAAAAGTACATTTTTTTTTGTCCTATCTTTATTTGTTCACCTCAAGGCCAAGAACTCTGTCACTGACTTAGATCCCTAGTCTCAGAATTATCTTAAAGTAAATGTCAAAGCATTTTGTTTTTTATTTTTATTTTTTGGCGGGACCAGGGTTCGAAGTCATGAGCTTGCACTTGCCAGGCAGGCACTGTGCCATGGAGCTATCTCCCCACCCCCTGTCATACCATTTTATTTCAGACATAAAATATTTCAATGTAGAATAAGGGAGAAATGTAGAGTTGAGGCGTAATCCTCAGGTTCAGTTTCATATTTAACACTTTCCTAGTCCAGGTATGAATGTTTCTTCTTTAATATTGTTTCTTTGTTCTAACTGTTTTTAGTCCTGGTCTCTTCAGTTGTCATGTCCTCTAATTTCCATTTCTTTATTAGTATTGCTCCTTACTAGGTTATTGATTCATATTTTCTTAGTACTTTGGCACATTACTACTTGATGTGTTGTGACACCTCGCTCTTAGTGACAGTTTCAGTGATTCATCTGCAAGGTTAAGGAGAGAGTAACAACACAGTTTGTAGATTGCATGGTTTCAGGTGTGGAAAGATGTTGGATTTTTCGTGGAGACAAGGTTGGGCAAGAGTCAACCACAGTTTTGAGGATAATTGTGCCTAAGAAGTTTTAAATCATCTTTTTACTTTACTCTATTTTCAGAAGTATTTTAGAGATTTATAAAAATCTTACAGCTACATTATTGTCCAGAAACAAAAGGAAAATATTGCAATATGAGTTAAAAGTAAAAGCAAGAGTGATGTTAGGTTTTATCTCAATAGAGTTGTGGGGCTTGAATCATTAATTACATATTGGACTTCAGGAACTTTTATCTCTTGAAAAGGATATGAGAGTTAAGCCACAGTTCTTTTCTATTATGTGTCTGTTTCATGATCAGTCACTGAAAGTAAGCTTGATCTTTGAGGGCTTTCATTACTCATTGTTTTCATTGCAAATGTCAGAGACAAGCTGTAGTGATTGATGCCAGGGTTGACAGTCCGTTTGTGACAGTTGGGTGACTCATATTTCATCATAGAGTACATTGACACTAATACAAGTAAAGTCTCTATTTTAATGTATTTTATTGATCATATTCTTAGGTTCATCAAGGCTTACAAGAAATTCGGTCTTCCTCTTGAACGGTAAGTGCTGTAATAGTCTTTCATCCTTTTCAGTTTTTTTATATAACGAGTTCTGTTGGCAGCGTTTTTCATTCAGTAATAATGCTGGGGACTTTTTTTCTGGAAATACCCTTTTATAAACATTGTTGGGTGCATGCCCCTTTCTGAAGGTTGCAGCAGAGACAGCGTCCCCACATGGTTCCCTTCACGAGGGGGATGAAGCTAATGCACGCTGAGCTACGCGGCCTACAATGTAGTTTTCAGGAGCGTTCAGCTGACTCCATTGGGAAGGAACATGTGTAGCTACTATTTGCATTTTAGTTCTTAAGAGTAATGTAGGAGAAAGGTTCTTCGTGACTTCAAAATCTTCTAATGAGCAAGGTGTCATGAAAATTAAAGAACTTGTATTATCTTGTCAATGGCAACAAAGAGGTTAGCTGTTAGCATGATTCAACAAGTGTTCAGAAAAATGAATTTAGAAGCTGGGCCTGGGCATGGGCTCACCTGTAACCCCAGCGCTTGGGAAGCTGAGGCAGGAAGATGGTTAGGAATTTGAGATTACACGGGGCTACAAAGTGAGCTTAAGGCCAGCCTGAACTGCATAGCGAGATCTGTCTCAAAAAGAACAACACACACACACACACAGCCATATAACCGTATGTGTGTGTGTGTGTGTGTGTGTGTATGCAGTTAGATTTTTAAGACATGACTATTTTACAGCTAAGCATTTTGTATTTTACTTTGTAAAAGAATTAGCAATACATCCTTTAAATAGTAGGATTAGTTTAAAGAATTTGTTAGGTTCCTGGTAAACTTCTGGAGCTGGTGAAAATTCCAAGCCTGTGTTTTTTGTTTCGTTCTTCTGTGTGGCAAGGAAGTAGTGATGTGTGCCAGCAGCTCACCGAGAAACTGAAAAGGGCTTCTTTCCAGGCTCACCACCCAGAAGTAAAGCTCTTCTCTCTGAGCCAGGACTGGAAAAGCCTGCAGGATGTAGAAACCAGATTTGATATCTTTCGGCAGCCTGATTTTTAGTCTTTGTCTTCTTGGGCTCCATGACTTGGAGATGAGCTGAGTACCTTGTAGAAATACCTGTACCGTGTTCCTAGGAAGACTGCAATGAATGAAAGTAGATACCTTTAACAATCTGTTAACAGAAGCAGACAGCCCGTTACTAAGCTTGTTCTCTGACTTTGGGAATTACTCGTAGAATATTCTAAGACACAATTCTTGAAAATGAGTACATTGTTTCTTGGTGACTAAGGATTTGGTTTCAAAGAATTTTTTTCCTGATGCTAGAGATTGAACTCTGATCTTCAGCCACTGTCATTCTTGTCGGAGTCTGAACGGCCTGGAATTGCATATGATAGTTTGTTTTTTTTGGTACTGGAAAGTGAACTCAGGTGTTGTGCCGCCCTTGTGTGATGTTTTAAAATGTGGCCACCATGTCTCCACATGCATCATTCTTCAGGTTGGAGTGCATAGCCCGGGATGCCGAGCTTGTGGATAAGTCTGTGGCAGACCTGAAGCGCCTGGGTGAGCTGATCCACAATAGCTGTGTGTCTGCGATGCAGGAATATGAAGAACAGCTGAAGGAAAATGCCAGCGAGGGTAAGGCTGCAAATCTCCTTCCTCGATTCTTCAAGTCAGTTGCTGTGCACTGGGTTTTCTGTACTGAAAACATGCTTGTACTGTACCCCACACATAGCTCATGCTTTGAGTGTACATCATGAGCTGCCTTTCTCTGAGATGCCACGGGCCAGCTACCCACATGTGAAGTGGATTTGTGGTAGGTACAGAATGATGAAGAAGCCTGCGTTGGTGGTATAGTGGTGAGCATAGCTGCCTTCCAGAATGATGAAGAAAATAAATGGCTGCTTTCATGTTGTGACAAAAGTGTAATTTGGTTGACTGAGGTAAAGGCTTCAGTGGAGGCCTCTATTTTGACGACAAGTGAGGGATTGTGTAGAGGTCATTATTTGGATATAGATACAGTGCTGTTAAATTGTGTCAAATAATTCAGAGAAATAATTGAAATGAAATACTATATAAATATTGTAAACATTTTGTTACATTAAGATTTTCATGCCACTAGAATTAGTTGTACCAGCGGTGGAGCCTGGTGTAGCAGGTGGTCCCCAGGTTTGAACCCTGGTCCCTGCGCTTGCCTTGGTGTGCGGAGCTATGTTACTGGCTCTAAAAGTCTTTTTAAAGTTTGTTTTTTAAAAAGGAAATTAAATAGCTTGAATAGTTGAGATAATGATGTAAATAGGAGATTTTGTAGCATCCAAGAAATACCCCAAACTAACTTCATTTATTTATTTATTTATTTAGTTTTTGTGGCTGGCTCAGCCTACCCTGATGTGGAGCTGGGATCGAACCATGGTCCCTGTGCTTTGCCTCAGCTTGCCTAAGCAGGTGATTTAGACCACTGAGCTATCTTGTCAAACTAACTATAAACTCAGTGTTTCTTCTTCGGAATTAGTTTGAATAAATATTTACATGGCTCAAAATTGAGAAAACATGCATCCCTATGTTTCTCATCTTTTTGAGAAATTTTAAAATACACGTTTTACCAAAAAATAGACAACTGCCCTTTTTGGGGATTGGAGGTGTGCGTCCCCCCTCCCCTGCAAGAGAAGAGCCTCGCTGTGTAGTTCCTCTGGCCTTTAACTCACTGTGTAGCCTAGGCTGACCTGGCCTCCAGCTCATAGCAGTCTTCTTGTAGCAGCCTCCTGTGCTCTAGGATTATAGGTGCGAGCCACCTGCCTGGCACCTTCTCCACTTTAAATGCAAATTAGTGATAGCGTGGTGTACACACTGTCCTGTCTGTCCTGTGCCTTGCATTTTCAGTCTCATGGTTTTAGATATAACTCCCTTATTATGACCTTTTCTCTCCACATCCTTTATTTTCTTGTACATGTCCACATTTTGGATCTGAGTGCTTCCTCCTGACTTTGTGTAATTTGAATTCAGGCCAACAGTTTAATTTTCACTGGAATATTATTGATACTGTTTCTGAAAATAAGAACATAGTTACATATTTGGGTATATGTGTATCTTCCAAATAGCAGTACCAGTCGTGCTGTTATTTTTTGGTACAGGGTCTTACTACGCAGCCTGGACTGGATCAAGGTAGTGATCCTCCTGTGTCAGCCTCCCCAGCACTGAGATTACAGGCATGCACCACCACACCCAATTTTGGGCTGGCACAGTACATGATACCAGGGATTGAACCCAGTTCCTTGTGCTTGCCAGGCAGGTGCTTAGACTGCTGAGTTGTCAACCCAGCCCATAGTCTTGCTGTTATTAATACTTCCAAATGCAAAATTTGGTTTACTTGATTATTTTTCTTTTTTAATTAGATTACATGCCATTTAACATCTTGTCAAAAATAACTATATTTTAAAATTATTTCAAGTTCTTTTCTATGTTGGTTAAATCACCAACTTAATTTTACAAAGTTCTGTTTTCATTTATCTTTAACTTTTAGGGCATACTCTTGTTATTTTGATGGGACTATGAAAGAGGGCTCCCACACAGCCTCCTGCTCTCACACCTCCCAGCCTGTTCTTTCCTCCTCCTCTGGCCACCATTCATAGTACTACATTTATTATTCCATTGCTGCTTTTTTAAAAAAATGTAGTTAGTACAGGATCTCATTACACAAATAGGACTCAAAAATATAAGGAATGTTTATTTTTTAAACATTCATTATAGTAAAATACAAATGGCCATTCGCCTGCCTCACTGCACACACTTTCAGCATTCTGGGCACCCTGTGAAGTTGGTAGCTCTGAAAGTTCTCTTTTATGAACGTCTGTGTGAGATGGGATCAGAAATATGGCGGATGCTGCTGCTGGCTGATGGAGAGGCAGCCTTGTAAGAATGTCCACCTTGTTGACGAATCTGGCGCTGTGCAAATTCTGGCTCTTCCCCAAAGTCAAAATGGCCATGAAATCTAAATATTTGGAATTGATTCATTTGCTTGAGGCAGCTGTGAGAGTGCAGCGAAAGATACTCCATGAGGGTAAGGATAAGTGTGTGAAGTGAGGGTGTTTATTTTGAGGAGAATTAATGGTATTGTGTCCTTGACTGTAAGAAACATTCAAATTTAAAGAATTGATGTAGCTTTTATGTACTTTGCTTTGTTTCCCTCCCTCCCTTTCTTTCTTGGCCCTGGGAGTGGGGCCAGTGCAGCATGCACAGGGCCGGGGATCCAACCGCGGTCCCAGCAGTTACCTAAGCTTGCCTAAGCAGGCACTCTAAACCGCTGCGCTATCTTGCCGGCCCTGTAGTTTGCTTTGATATTACCAGATTCTCCTTTATGTGTTGAGTTATTTATGTATCACCAGTAGTGTTTGTTAGTATCTCTGTATAACCTTCACAAATAGTATATATTATTGTTTGAATTTTTGCTAGCCTGATAGAAATACATGCCATCTTATTTTTGTTGTAATAAGCGGGGTTATGCATTTTTTTAAGGGACAAGTATCTCCCCATATTTTACCAGTTTTCTGTTGAGAACAGCTTTATTTTTTATTTTATTTTTATTTATTGTACCAGGGATTGAGCTCAGGACCTTGTGCTTGCCAGGCAAGCCCTTATCCTGCTGAGCTCTCTCCCTGGCCTGCAAATAGTTTTCTTTTCTTTTTCTTTTTTTCCATGAATGGTAGGAGAATTTTATTTTGATAAAAATGTCTTTTTATGTGGCCTCTCTTCCCACCACTAAAAAGCAGCTTCAAAGCTAAAAAGTAATGCACTCATTTTGATGGACTCTTTTTGGGCAGCTTTAAGTTCTTCCACCTTTGCAGCCCCACTTGGTACTTGTCATTGTCTGTCTTCTCCGTAAACACCTTTTTCAGCAGAATCCGCATTACTGCTTCTGTTTTGGCTTCTCTGTCCTCTCCAGTGAGAAGATCCAATGTGTCTCCTACTTTTACTGCTCTTCTTTTCTTCCATAATTTTTCCCCATTCAGTCTGAGTGCACCTTTGTAGAATGCATCTTCCACTTGGTTCCTCCCACCATCCAGGCCTGACTTCAGGATGACATCGTACCGACATGACTGAACCACCTTCTCCAGGTCCTGTAGTCTCTGACCACAGTGGGGTGGGTCATCTTCGAGCTCTTCTTCTGGGTCACTTCTCTCGTGAGAGTCACTCTCCTCATCAGAGTCCTCTTCACCTTCTACTTTTTGTGGAGTTTTTTTAGAGGACTTTTTAGAGCTTATATTACTTTTGAGTCTCATAAAAAAAATGGAAAAATATATTCTGGAGATACTGCAAGCCCTTGGAGTCTCAGAGATAAAATATTATGGAAAAATGTTTTAGAACCTGATGCCTTTAACTTGGTACTTGAAAAGTATAAAGACTGATTCCAGGAAGCACAGAGTTTGTGTGAAGATGTCTCTTGAAGCACACCCCAGAGTCCAATCCAGGTTTTTGGCTTGTTAAAGACACCGGTGAACAACTTGACACTGGTCATAGCCATGATGCATCCAACCTGTGCGTCAGCCGCCGTTCCCCTGAGAATAGTTTTAAACAAGCGACATTATTGTACAGATTTCAGCTTGGACTCTTTAGGGCTGCAGGATTTTAGATTTACTTCTCGGATCACTGTACTTTCCAGTATAGATTAAACTTTTCACGGCAGCCTTTTTGTCTTACCTTCTCCTTGCATAATACTTGACACCCACAAATTAAAGGATTTATTTTGTTTTTATTTTTATTTTTTGGTACTGGAAATCGAACTCAGTACCTTGATTGCAAAGGCAGATGCTGTGCCTCTGAGCTAAACCTTTGGCCCAAAGAGGAGGGATTTGTTTTGGCTGGCAGTCTGTAGTTGACTGGTTCAAGGAAAGGATGGTATGACAGGGCCGCGGTAGAGAACAGCTCATGGCGGAGTGGGTAGGAAGCAGAGAAAGCGGGGGCATCTGGGACAGGCCACGCAGCCCTCGTGTCACATCCCCTGAGACCCACCTCTTCCGCCTTCTAACAGGAAGTCAGCTAGAGTTTCTTCTATGTATAATTGTATCACCTTCCAAAGGCCCTGTCCATGACAGCATGGGGCTGTAGGGAGACACCTAGATGTAAGTGATAGTACTTTATCATTTCACATGTGTTAGGTATTAACATGGTCTGGTACTTTCTTAGTAATGTTTTAAACAAAGTATAAAAAGTCTTTAAAATACTTGGGCTGGCAAAATAGCTCAGTGGACTAAGCCCCTGCTTAGGCAAACGGAAGGACCAGCGTTCAATCCCTGGTACCACTGGGCACAGTGAGTCATCCACCAAGCCGGGTGTGGTGGTGCACATCTGTAATCCCACCACTGGGGAGGCTGAGAACAGGAGGATCACTATGAGTCTGAGCTGTGTAGTGAGGCCCTATACTAAATACATAAGAAATAAAGTAAAAAACTTGGCTTTTTGAAAACTCTTAACAATGGAATTGGTAGAAAAACAAAGTGGGATAAATTTCAGGATTAAGTTGGTACCTTTAGCATCTTTTTATTTTACGACAGGTAGACTAAAATATGATTCAACATCGATATGTGAAAGAAAAGCTAAATGTTAAAGAATGGAATTGTTTGAAGTCTATTTTACAAATGTTTAAGGACATTTTTTGTCTCAAGGATTATATCTTTAACAGTTAGAACTCACAGTTTGGAGATAGCATGTTTTCTGTGAAGCTTCAAGTTTTCATCTAAGAAGTATAAAATTTTTTTCTTTAGGCAAAGGTCCTGGGAAAAGGAGAGGCCCAACAATCAAGATATCTGGAGTTCAGGTTAATGTGAAATCCATTATCCAGCACGAAGAAGAGTTTGAGATGCTTCATAAATCTATCCCTGTGGATCCTGAAGAAAAAAAAAAGTGAGTGTTTGTGTGCATGCATGGATGACACAGTTACGTGTCATCATTGTCTCTTCTGACACTGTTAGAAAGGCCCCTTGGCAATGCTTGCCTGTCTTGAAACCTCCTTCACAGGTACTGCCTCACCTGTCGGGTCAAAGCGGCACACTTTGATGTCGAGTGGGGTGTGGAGGAAGACTCTCGCTTGCTGCTGGGAATTTATGAACATGGCTATGGAAACTGGGAGTTAATTAAGACAGACCCAGAGCTGAAACTAACTGACAAAGTAAGTAGCTCAGCCAGACATTTCTGAAAGATAACTTTTTATATTACTATTTTTTAACTCTTTCGAGAAATGGGGAATCAGATTAGGTATTATTACAATAGTAAGTTCGTGGGATTTCTTTATCCTCGGAAGGGTTATCATCTTTAGTGGACTGCAGCACTGTTTCATGGACAGTGAAGGGAATGACAGTAGCAAGATACCTTTTGGGGTAATTCTAGGACAAATCTTAATGTTCTCATACTTTAGGTTGGATCTCATTACAACAAATACCAGGGTAAATTTGTTTTTGGGCCTTAGCTTTTGGCTGTTAGTTTAAACTATATTTGAAACAACTGTATTTCAGTTCTGCACACAAAGAATGAGCATCACCTTGGTATTTTTGTAGTGGAATTAAATTGTGCTTCTCCCACAAAATCGAGCCTCCCACCCTATCTGTTGCAAGTAACAAGGCCGTGGTTAGAACTTTAAGCAAGGAAAGCCGACTGACTCAAATTTAGTTGGATTCACTCCGTGCTGTGCTCCTAGCAGGGCTCTCCCTGGCACGTCAGAGTATGCTCATCCCGTCTGGGTTTTAGAGGGTGACAGCACCCTGCCATGAGCTCTGAGATCAAATCCAGTCTGGCCTGAGCAGTGCAGCTGTGGTAGCAGGGAATGAATCATGTCCTGGCGTAGCAGCTCAGTGCTCTCCGGCAATGCTTTAAGAAGCATTCTCAATCTAAAACGAAGCTTTAACCTAGCTCCAGGGATTCCCTGCTCCTGGAAGGAGGAAATCCACGCCGGCTGGGATGCTCTAGCAGACGAAGCCACAAGCCCCTCCTACCTGAGTTGTTCTACCCTGTTAACAGCACAGGTAGGAGCCAGTGGGAGAGCTGGATTTCTCCATCCCATTTTGTAAAATGAGAACGGCTCATGAGGGATTTTCAGTGACTGGGAAGCCATGGACATGAGAATAGGATCTCAGGCTTTATCTGTGTTTTGGGTGGTTGGGGAGGGAAAGGACTGTGCTCAGCTTTTTGTTTGTTGTGCTCCACTAACCGGATGTGGGTGTTGGCTGGTGCTTCTCTCCCTTTCCTGTCGAAGATTCTGCCTGTGGAGACAGATAAAAAGCCCCAGGGGAAGCAGCTACAGAACCGAGCCGACTACTTGCTGAAGCTACTCAGGAAGGGCCTGGAGAAGAAGGGGTCTGTGGCAGGCGGGGAGGAGGTGAGTCCTGCAGTTGGGGTTCTTCCTGGGCACAGCTCCACCCCTGCAGAGGCGAGCGGAAGTGATGTCTTCTGTGGGCAGTGCACACAGTGCTGTCCTGTCATGGCTAGATACTCTGGAGGCTTTGGAGGCTCCATAGTGGTGGTTTAACAGTAGGTGTAGAAGTGCCCGTCGAGTAATCGCGGCACCTTGGCAACTTTCTTCAGATGTTGCCTTGAAGTAGTCTTTACCTCTCACTATTACCACTAGCTCAGATGTACTGATACTGTTTCTGGCCTCCTCAGTTTGGAACATGATTCCAGCTACGGCATTAAATACCAAAGGAATTGCCAGTTTGTTATATTTAAATGGGCTGCTTGTGATCATGGATTCCAGGAGTAAGATGAACTGTGTGAATCCGTAGTTTATTTTAGAAACTAGAATTAGTTAGGATACCTTCCTTGCTCAGTGGAAAATACTAATGAAGTGGATAATGAATTCATCTGAACTTTGTGTCCTTTTGTTTTTCCCATTTACTATTTCAGTTCAGGCCTAGAAAGGTGAGTGTCAGTTTGGAGATGCTGCCCCGGTGTGTGGTTGTGCCTAAAGTACTGTCAGGGTCTGTGTCGTTTGTATTAGCTGCCTTGCATTATAAATCATAGCAGTTTTATTTGAAAAGGTCAGCACAGTCCCATTTCTTGTTGTTTTTCAATGAATAGTGTCATAGGATTTAGTATTCTTCAGAGAATGTAACAGCAGGCTTTACTTGTTAGGCTCTAGAGAGATAGACTGGGTCATTTTATATTTAGATTACATTATTTGATGAAACAGTATTTTGACATTTTCATTTATTTAAGTTCGTTTGTTTGTTTTCTGAGACAAGAGTCTCATTGTGTAGTTCAGGCTGGCCCTGAGCTCACCATGTAACTCAGGCTGGTGTTAAACTCATGGCCATCCTCCTACCTCAGCGTCTCAAGTGCTGGGGTTACAGATGTGAACCACCATGCCTGACTTTTCTTATTTTATTTTTTTGCTGGACCGGGGCTTGAACTCAGGTCCTTGCATTTGCCAGGCAAGTGCTTATTCTACTGAGCTATCTCCCCAGCCCCACTTTTTTCTTATTTTAGGATGTAGCTTGTTTCTAGATTTTACAGTTTATGATCTTTAATGTTATTTTTAATTGTATGTTTACACATGAAGTGATTTTTCTCTTTTGAATTTTAGCTTTTAGCATGAATTTTAGCTTTATTCATGTCACACACAGAATCAGTAGGTTCAGAAATGCAAGTGTTTTTATGTGGTTTAGGATACAGATAGGCCCTATGAGGTGATCTGCCCCATGGTGCCTCTGCCCCTTGGTGCCCCCGACGCACCCATTGCACTGATGAATTTGGTTGCATTCTTAATTTCCCTGAATTGTTTTATATGGATGCTAACTTGAGAGGATCAAAGTAGAAACTGGCTATTTGCTTTTGAAAAAGATCTGCATGTGTATTTTATCATTGACTTTTTTTTTTTTTTCCCTAGGCCAAATTAAAGAAAAGGAAGCCTCGAGTAAAAAAGGAAAACAAAGTACCCAGGCTGAAAGATGAGCATGGAGTTGAGTTTTCATCTCCTAGGCACTCAGACAACCCATCTGAAGAGGGAGAAGTGAAGGTATGACCTGGGTTTCATTGCAGGGTATTGCTGTTCTCTTTTAGCTCTATTTATTTGGTCAACTGGTATAAAATCCCTTGCTGTTTTCCTGCATACTGTGTGTATGTAAGTCAGCTGTTTCAGTTTCATACGTAGTGTCAATAAGTACTGGAAACCATGGAAGTGTTTTAATGATAAACGGCTACTCATAGTTAGCTTCAGTTTTTTTGAGAATGAGGCAGTGGGGGAACTGTGGTTAGCTAGAGAGCTCATGCCTAATAGAACAGGGCAACTACTAAGCAGTTAAGTAGGTCCAAACAATAGTTTTGTGTGGGTTAGGTTTGGCCCAAGGTGCCAGAGTTTTTTGTTTCTGTTTTGAGACAGGGTTTCACTATGTAGCCCAGGCTGGCCTTGAGTCCTGCCTCAGCCTCCTTAGTGCTGGAGCTTCAGGCATGTGCCACCACCCTTGGCTTCTACCAACTTTTAACCTCAGGTCTGAGTTAAGTAAAAAGTAAATTGGTGTCATTCAGTTTTTTATTTAAGTGAGTTGCAACTTTATGGGGTTTTGTTTTGTTCTTAAAAGTATGACTGTACTTTGAGGTTGGCTCCAGGACGGTCGTTGGGGGAGGCTACAAGAACTAGCGTAGATATGAGTCCATATATACAAACTCAAACACTTGCAGTCTCAGCATTTTAACTGACTGCATAGAAATTCAGTCTGCTCAGCCTCAGTCTTTGTCTGTGAAGTGGGAATGGTAATGTCCTTTGGGTGGGGTTCAGTACTGGGGCTCAGACTCAGGGTCTTGCACATGCTAGGCAAGTGCCGTGCCACTGAGCTTTGCCCCTGGCTTCATAATGGCTGTATGTATGTATGTACGTATGTATTTATTTATTTTATGGCTGGCTCAGCCTGCCCTGGTGGTGGGGCTGGCGCAGCATGTGGTGCTGGGGTTGAACTGCGGTCCCTGTGGTTGCCTAAGTTGCCTAAGCAGGTGCCTTATACCGCTGAACCATCTCGCCAGCCCACCATAATGGCTGTTTTAAAGCATTTCTGTGAGAATCCACAGAAGGGATACAAATAAAGCACATCCACCTGAGCACGCTTCATTGATTCACACCAGAGGGCTGAAAGTTGTGCAGGTGGTGCTGTGAGTCCTGTGTTTAATAATAAGCTTCTAGATGCAGAGTGAGCTGTTGGGGATAGTGCTGCTTCTTCTAGACAATAAATAAGTAAATTTAAAGTTTTTAGCAAAAATTCACAGCTCTATTTGTTTTCTAGGATGATGGCTTAGAAAAAAGTCCAGTGAAGAAAAAACAGAAGAAGAAAGAGAACAAAGAGAACAAAGAGAAACAAATGAGTTCTAGGAAAGACAAAGAAGGGGACAAAGAAAGGAAGAAGTCCAAAGATAAGAAGGAGAAGGTATTGGTGCCATTCTGCTTGCGGAGATACCCAGGGGTTAGGAGTTCCTGTTGAGATTTAGACAAAAAGTGGAGCTTGAATGCCTTGGTATAATTGTTTTGTGAGTATACCCTGGAAGGTAGGATGGAGCTTTGGAGGGCTGCCTGCACCCTTCCTTGCAGAGAGAGGGGAGGAATTTTGCAACTTCGTGGTATTCTCCACTGGGGAAGCCCTTACTTGATCTTCTACTACATATGGGGGAGAGCTCAGAGTGAGACAGGGTGGGTATGTGAACGGGGAGAACTCAGAGTGAGGTAGGACGGGGGTGTGAATGTTGCATGTAGCTCTGAGAAACGTGTTGTGAGATTCATGTTAGAGGAGAAGGGTCCACAAATGAATATGGGTCTTTAAGGGTTTAGGGTTCTAAACCAGCACTGCTAAGAATTACTGAAATGGACGTAGATGAAAAGCCTTGGTGTTGTACAGTCTTTATGTTGGGAATCTTAGGAAGTTCATTCTAAGCGCGGAATTCCTGTAGTGTTGTATGTTTACTTGCTAGCATCTAAAAACAAATTTTGCAGTTAACATTAGTCTTTGTTCAGAAAAATAAATAAACAGGTTGTGTAATTCTCATCCAATCATAATACTTGATCGCTTAATAAATACCTTTGGAACATGACTCTGAATGAGTTCAGGTACAAATAAAAAATTATGATCAGAACATTTGGCTAGCCTTTTCTTCCCATTTAGTAGTTTATTATAAAAACTTTCTAACTGAGTACTTAAAAATAATTTTTAATAGGTGAGTAGGATTTTCTTTTGGTGTAACACATCGCAAGCAGCATAAATCTCCTGTATTAAGATTGCTTTCCAATTTTTTTTTAATTATTTGGTACAGGGTCTTACTGTGCAGCTTGGCCTCATGGTGATCCTTCTGTTTCCAGCCTGGTAGTGCTGGGGTTACAGGCATGCACCAACCATGCCTGGACTCATGGCCTGCTTAGCATGCCTGGGGACAAGGCTGGCGCAGCGTGTGGTGCTAGGGATTAAACCCCTGTCCTGGCGCCTGCATAAAAAGGCCCTTAGTCCACTGAGCTATCTTGCCGGCCCTTGCTTTATAGTTTTTATTGTTATAAACCATCACTTTGCATTTCTGGTCCTGTGAGAAGACATTCTTGCCAGGCATTTTGGCCCCCTGCACTAGCAGTCTAGAAGGGTGAAGCAGGAAGATCCCAAGTTCAGCCCTGTCTGAGCAACTTAGGAACTCAGTGAGACAGTCTCAAGAACATCACAAACAGCAGGGCTGGGGATGCAGCTCAGTGCAGAAGCCCTGGGTTCAGTCTCCAGTGCTTGCTTTACCACTCACTTCGCCCGCCCAAAATTCTTTTTTTAGAAGTAAAATATTTGAACAGTAACTGTGCAAGAGTAGTTTAGCAAATATTTGTTATTTACTGCTCCAGCATTACAGCCATTTGCATTTTTACATGTTTGCTTCAGCTGATTAATATATATATATATATTGCATTTCATGCACACATTGCTAACTCTGCTAAAGCTCTTATCTTTGCTGCTCTTTTCTGGTTGCATTACTGCCTCTCTTCTCATCCCCATCTGAATTTGGTGTGACACCTTCCTGTCTCTGATTCATATTATATGACCACAAAATACTATATATGCCTTATATGTTTTCAAATGTTCTTACATGAAGTTGTTGTGTATATATTTCTGCAACCCTTTCTTCTATGTAGCTTTAAGATTTATCAATGTAGATTTCAAGTCATTTATAATAACTTAGTCAACACTATAAACTGCTAGATTAAGGGTAAGCTATTAATAAAAACAGCTAAGAGATGCACTGGAGTTTCTGCAAGTTTGCCAGTTACCTTCTTGGTAACATTTTGTTCCTTCTCTAGATGAAAGAAGAGAAGTAGTGTTGCTGAAATTGAAATTCTAGTTAGGTACATTTAAGAGTCAGAAGTGGGAATAGCGCATGAGTGAGCGGTTAGCTTGTAGGCCTGTGGGAACTGAGCTTTCATACTTACCCTCCGTAGCACCGCGACATAGGTGAGGAGTAGAGGTTGCAAGGCAAGGCTGCATAAGTGACAGTGATTCTTTTAACTTTTTTTTTTTTTTTTCTCAAAAAGCCTAAAAGTGGTGATGCCAAATCGTCAAATAAATCAAAGCGGTCTCAGGGTCCTGTCCATATTACAGCTGGAAGTGAACCTGTGCCTATTGGAGAGGATGAGGATGACGACCTTGACCAGGAGACCTTCAGCATTGTGAGTCTAAACCTTTGATGACAGTTGGGAATTGTGCTGGGGAGCTCTGAGGCACTTTGCAATCAGGAGTATTCACTGAGCTGACTTCTGTCAGTTACCTTGCTGAATGGAGGAAAACTCTGACTTGCCATCTGAGCAGGGGTGATAGCTGACTGTGTAAATCATGTTGGTGTGCCTGTGAAGAGGCCGTGGGGGAGGAGGTGTTGGAGAAGGGGATTGACCTAGTGGACGGTGTCAGCAGAATTTAAGGGAGTCACAGGAAAAGAGGGCAGGAAGGATAAGCTGGGCCGGGCAGCAGCACACACAAGGGCTGTGTGGCGGAGCACACACGATACATTTGCAGTGACGCAAGACTTGGATAGCTAGAGCGGCGAGGGCCAGGCCAGCTGACGCCTTGTCCTGGTGTGCGTATGCGAGCAGTGGTGAATGTGTGCTGGTGCTGAGAGCCGAGGGGTGCTGGCGAAGTGTTGCTCTGTTTCCTTTTCATAT
Organism: Capromys pilorides; assembly: GCA_004027915.1. Classification (NCBI taxonomy): domain Eukaryota; kingdom Metazoa; phylum Chordata; class Mammalia; order Rodentia; family Capromyidae; genus Capromys; species Capromys pilorides. The sequence goes on along the minus strand of PVKN010013908.1, from coordinate 2,921 downwards.
CTGCAAGATGATAGGGAGAGGGTGTGGAGGCCAGGTCCTGGCTGGACTTGTATAAGACCCTGCAGCGTGCCTTCAGGGCCCCTTTGCCCTTTCCTGGAGCTGTGTGCATAGATTTCATTGTGTTGGAGGGCTGCTCCTCTTTTCCTCCCCTCTGTGTTCTCTTCTGCCCAGATTTCCCATGATCTCAGTTCACTGAGCAGTACTTTGAGGCTAAAGGAGAAAGTGTCTTCTGAGGTAGAAAATGCTTGTCTGTGGCACCAAGCAGTTGAAGTTGACCCTGTCCTATGAGTTAGTCTTCTGTCTCACTCTCAGCTTCCTTCTCTGTATTTTTTAAAACTTACATGCTATGTGTGTATATTTCTTTCTTTGTGATTATGATTTTACTATTCTCTTTTCTGCCTAGGAATTTCCTGTGGGCAAGTATTATGCTTTGTAGGTAGTGCATGTAGATGTTAGATGTACATCAATCCGTAAGTGAATAAATTCATTGCATAGCCTGCTGTCAGATCTGTTTCCCAGTTCCTCCCCAGCTCGTTGTTTATAGAAGAAAATAATACATGATGTTTCTATGCCATCATTTAAAAAATGTAAATATTTATCAGCCAGGCACATTAGGATGTGGACATAGTTCCAGCTACTCAGAAGCCAAGGTGGGAGGATTGTACTTGATACTTGAGATCAGAAATTTGAAAACCAGTCTGGGTAACATGGCAAGGACTTAATCAATCAATCAATCAGTCAGGGTTCATTTAATCTTGTGTGTTTATTTAAAAAATGTAACTAAAAGAATAAACTTCTGGGATATAATAGGTATTGGTGTAGATGCTATGAAACTTTGTCACATCTGAAATTTTTATTACTTGATACAAAATTGAAACTTCTGGTATTTCTCATTGTAAACCCGTTTTTGGGGGGATCATTATGCTTATATGTCATTTTAGAATTTTACTGCTTACCTCTGTTGGGCTGGTCATAGTTCCCATGACCCCCCAGGTAGTTTGTGTGCTTTAAGTGCTCAGCAGCCCTGGAGGGAGCTGGGCCTCTGAGCCCTCGACCTCTGTGCCACGCAGCCTCCCATGCCTGCATCATCAGAAGATAGCGCTGCTTCTCATGTTTTAAAACTATGTAGACGGTGTACTGCTCGTAACCTGGAGCTTGCTTCCTTCCCTTTGCACATTTTTGAGGTTTAGCAAATTTGCAATACTGATGGCTGTGACTTCAATATTTTGTTACTTTATCTAATTGATCCTTATTTCCGTTGAAGGACTCTAGAGTTCTCCCAGTAACTGTGAGCACAAATCAGCTGCAGCGAGCTTATTGCGGGTATTTTCTTGTGCCCATTTGTGTACTGGCCAGAGGCTTCTGTACAGTGTGTGGCTGGACCAGAAATGCTAGGTGGGCCATGTGGTACGCACACCTAACACTTTCTTACAAACCATTGAATCACTCTGCAAAACAGTTGTAGAAATTGCATTCCTGGCAGTGGATTTCAGTTCTAGTTGCATCCTATTTTTATAAACAGATGAAAGTTTTTGGAATATAAGTTTTGCCTTTATAAAGGTTATAAAATAATGATTGGTTGTATAGTTGAACATTTATTTTCATATTTATTGGACATTCATGTTTTCAGTGACTTACCTTTTAATATGCTTAATCTGTTTGGGATAATTTAAGTTTTTTTGTTTTCTTTGTTTTCTTACTATGTGGTTTACACTGTTCTTGAACTCACTGTGTAGCCTATGTTGGCCTCAAATTCTCAGTGTTCCTCTTGCTTCAGCCTGCAGAGTACTGGAATCACAGGCATGTATCCCCATACTTGGCAAATTATCTTTTCTTACAAAACCTTTTCTGTAGGAAACCCTTATACACCCTTAGATTACAATCATTTGAAGATATCTTCCAGTTTGTGGAATATCTTTTCTTTTAATCCTTTCTTTATACTTGGAGTTTAACACTGAAAAATTCAGCACGGCACAAATTACAAATGGGTACCTTGGTGTAAGTTATCGTGAAAGGGTACAAGTTTGTAGGGTTTTCATTGTAAAGCTTCATGCTCATGTATGTTAGTTGGTTGTGGCAGGTACTTGGTAGCTGAGTATCTTAACCATTCTGAGAAATCTCCTTGGGTTATCTTGGGGTCAGTATATCTCTTCTCAGTCTTCAGTTTTATCTTTTATTTGTATTTATTTATTTTTATATATTTGCTACAGGGTCTCACTACTCAGCCTGGACTTGTAGTAATCCTCCTGTTTCCAGTTTAGCCTCCCCAGTGCTGGGGTTGCAGAGGTGCAGTATTGCTCTCGATCGCGGGGGCACTGAAGTGCCGAGGATTGAGCCCCAGTTCATGCACTTGCCTCAGCTGGTCCTTATCTTTTTTTTTAAATTCATTTTAATGAGAAAAAAAGATAAAATAGTAATGAACCAGTTACTAATGAACCAAAACAAGTTAGTAGGATGGTTATAATAATTAATACAATGCATATTGTTGTCTTCATAATAGTTATCCAGAGGACAAGATGCAGACCTGATATCCCATCTAAATAATATCAGTACAGACTTTCATTTTCAATGAACTAAGAGAAAGCTGTATATCCTAACTCTTGTGTGTGTGTGTGTATTTTCTTTTTAAAGTTTCTAATACTAGAGGAGAATATCATACCATGTCTTATAAGTAGATTGTAAGTCAAAGGTACAGTATAAATCATAAAATAATAATTAAACAACGTTCAGGAAATTAATTCAATACTAATTAATTAAAAATTAAATTAAATATTTCAAAACAGTATTCCAAAATTCAAACCAATGGTCCCTGTCTTTTTTATCTTTATGAAATTCCTTGTTTTAGCGTGTTAGACTGGATATTGACCTCTAAGTTGGTCTTTTTATTGTGGTTTCTATTTTCTGGGATATTTCCTCAAATT
>PVKN010013907.1:0-19573 GCA_004027915.1 Capromys pilorides | reverse complement strand
CTCCCTCCTCTCTCCACTATCGCTTTTCTTGTCTTCTGCCACCATGAACTGCTGGCCCTCTGCCATGTGCCACCCTGCCCTGGAGCCAGCGGATTTTGGACCAAAACCTCTACAAGCTATGAGCTAAATAAACCATTCCTCCTTTAACCTGGGTGTTCAGTATTTTGTCTCAGCAATGAGAAAAGTAACTAAGACAACACTTCCCTGAATAATAAAAGGAACTTGAAATGATGAAAGATTCTCACATGCTACAGACTGGAACATTTGGAAGGTTCTGGCAAATAGCTTAATTCTTAACTATGTATAAAAATAAAATCCTCTCTGTGTTGTTGTGTTCCTTTCCTTCACAAGCACACATTAATCTTCTTCAGAGTGGAAATCAGCACTTCCATGCTGCTCAGAGCTGGTACACTTCAAACGCCACCATTGTGCTTTGCTTTCATGAACCAAATACAGAGGAGAACACTGTGAAATCCAGAGAGAGAGTTATTTTCTATTTTTCCCATTTATTTGGTTTATGAATCGATACTCAAGGTGTCTTGTTACAATAAAAAATGTTCAGCTGACTCTCCACTTAGGAAACCTCAGATTCCATTTGAAATCTTCTCAGGACATTGCAAAGCCTTTCCGAGAGGAACATTTTCTAATTGCAAAAGAGAAACCCAGCAAACAAGAATCTCAAGACATAAGGAGAACAAATGTCCATTGTTCAAGGACAGCAGCTCAGTCTGTGTTATCTTTTTCAACTGTACAGCAACCCTCTAACGTGCATTATTACTTGCATTTGGCAGATGAGGAAACTGACGTTCCGAGATATCAAATAGCTGTTGTCACAAAAATAGAACTGGAGCTCTAGTGTCTGCTGGTCTAAATCTAAGGCTTGTGCTCCTTCTTCTAGATTCATTTATTTATTCATTTATTCATTCATTCATTCATTCATTATAGGGTCTCACTGTGTAGTTCAGACTCATAGTGACCCTCCTGTTTCAGCCTTCCCAGCTCTAGGAGTACAGGTATGCCCCACTATGCCTGGTTTCACTGGCCAGCACGGTGTAGCTGGCAGGGCCAGTATGGCATGTGGTACCAGGTATCGAACCCAGGCCTTTGCATTGGCCAAGCAGGTGCTTAAACTGCTAAGCTATCTCCGCTGCCCCTCCTTCTCCTAAAACTAACCAATCCTCAAGCTTCTCCCCCACTTTAGGAAGTGCTCTGCTCTACCTAACTGGGAAATACCTCAACTGGTCCTCCTACCAAGAAGCCCGACACCATGAAACCAGGAGGGCAGGACACAGACTCAGCCTGACCCTTGACCCCAACATCCAGCACACCTTTAAACAAACTCCTATTTCTCACAGACACGTGCATTATCTAGTGCTCCCTGGGCTGACCCCCAAAATAGCCAGCTCATCACGTTGACAAAAACCCAGCCAAAAGCATCAGGGTGAGTCACGAGTGCTTGAGGCTGAAAGCAAATTTAACCACTGAAAAGTGATCTGCAGATCATGACCTAATGAGCTTAATGCATTTACATAACGTTGCAGTCAGTCATACGCTGGCTTCTTCACTGCTTACTCTGTAGTCTCTTTCTCACCTACTCTTCAGTGCATTAGCTTTTTATGTGGTCATGCCTGGCTTTCTACATTGTCCAACTCTACCACAGAGGCGTGGAAGATTTGGCTTCGCTGAGGTCCCCACAAAATCTGCCTAAGCACCTCGCACAGAGATGGTTCCTCCCAAATATTGTCAACAGCCCATTACAGAGAAGTCACTACTAAAATTTTAAACTGCTAAGGTTAGCTAATAATTATCATTTTAAGAGGGCAATCTGTCTCACACTTAAAACTCATTTTCTCTGGCAACTTCATTCCCAGTTCTTCAACATGGCACCGATGCTTGGCAAAGACCTGATCTCCACCTGCCTTTGCAGTGCCAACCCTCACTGCCCATCCCAAATTCTCACCCTCTTTCCATGACCTTTCTATGTACCAACCACCACCACCATGATTTTAATTTTAATCATGTTCCTTTATGAAGCTTTTCTTGCCTACCACAGTCCTAAGCAGGATAAACCTCTTATTTTTACTCGCCTGTGCCTTAACTTTTTATGTTCACTCCCAGAACACAAACGTCCATGTATCTACAATGCTTTGTGCTATTTGTTTGCCCATATTCCTTAATGGCCTATGCAATTCTATCTCTGCATTATTCACCTTAATATTCACAGTGTTAGGCTCAGTTCCCACATAAACATGCAACAAATCCTCAAAAGTCATAAGGCAGAAGCAATTAACTTGCTTGAGAAACATGGTATCATCAGGGTGTGGTTATATAGAGCCTGCATGGATCTCACTTTCAGTATGCATGCATATATATACGCACACACACCCCAAGAGTAGATGAAAAGGACTCTCAAGAGTACAGCCCTTGAAGAGCCAAAGAGCAAACAAGACAGAAGCTTTACCCCAAGTCCACTCTACTGTTTTATTTTTAACCTTTATTTGTATTTATTTATTAGTAGTACACAGGTTCAAACCCCTTCTGAGGAGCGGATATGCGCACATATCTTAATTCCTTTAGTCGTGGCCTTCCTTCCCCACCCGCCTATCTCCCTGTGTCTCTTCATCTTTCTCACCTGAGAAAGTTCTCCCTACTTCCTACGACATATACTTTATTTTCCTTTCTATAATCTGGATTCCTCATATCAGCCTGTGTGTCCTGTTTAATTCAATGATATTATACGCTCAGTGTGCACCCGCTTCCCTTCCAGGGGCTCGAGTTCAGCCTTCTTTGTGGTGCAGCAGTACTCCATCATGTGAAGACATGACATTTTCTTTATCCGGTCATCCGTCAGTTTTAAAGGAAATCCAGTGATGTGGTAAACAGGCACAAAGCCTCATGGAGACAAACATTTCTGTGGCACTCCCTCCTCTGATCTCCAAAACACCTTGTGGAGTCCATTAACTCTAAGTGGACTTTCAAGAGCAGAAGAAGCCTTCCTACCTGTGCTCCAGTTCTCGAATAGACAAGATGACACCGGACGTCGACGGCTTCTGCCGTACGGTGGCCACAAAGGTGAAATCGCTCTTATTCCGGAACAGCTGAATTAATTTCTCACTCACATGAGGAGCTGCATGGATCTCTCTTTCGGTATCTAGGAGATGAGAGAGAGCAGAAGGAGAAGACAGGGAAGGGAGGGGAGGGGAGGAAAGGAGGGAAAGAGAGTAGGGGAGGAGGGAGGGAGGGATACAGAGAGAGAAAGAGGAGAGCAGAGGTGCACAGTTGAAATGCCACACTCAAGGATCCAAGTCACATTTTCCACCTCCCCATCATTTTTCACTCTCAGGCACCCTTCGCCACCTCTCCATAGCACTGCAATCACTCAATGCAAACCCCAGAAACGCCGTGCCTGTCACCAAGACCTCTTGTCACCTTGACAAGTTTACAACTGGCCAGGCTGTGGTTGTCTGACATGAATTTTGACGGAACACTGAGCAAAACAGCCGGATGCAAACAGAGTGAGCTGCTGTAAAGTGAAAAAGGTCGGATAAATGGGGTCCTGCATTCAGAGCCTCTCAGAGCTAGTGGCGTCCAAATGTCCTAGAGCAGCACCCACGGTCACTGTCCTCTTGGGCTTGGTTTCGTTTTCCTCACAATGCACCTGGGAAACCTGTCCTTGCCTTGTACCCAATCGAGATTTATTAGCACTAAAAATGCCTGAGCACTCTGCTTGCGCTCACAGAATAAATACAAGACCTGTTTGGGATCCGAAAGCACGCCTGGAATTTCTCTGTCAATGTGCAATGGATTACCCTCCTCATGAAATATTCATTAAGGCGGAGACCAACTCAGCACACCTAGAGGTACATGAGCCCAGCTAATCCCCACCCTGGACAGGAATCTCTTTCTCCAAGACCAGCCTAACAAGAGACACCTACTGTTTCCCTCTCAGCCTCAGCCTTGCCCCCGCTATCTCATTACCTCAAGTTGCATCTTCCGGCATCCGAAAGGGGCACTGAGGGAGCCAAGGTATTCAGACGCTGATAAACGAACATCAAGGGAGAATCTGGTGGTCTCCCCCACCACCACCACTCTGACCATCTCTTCGGACTTTACAATATCTGCTTGGTTATTTCTCCAGGCCTGAGGAGACTTTACAGTGCAAAGCTTCGAAGGCTGCTGTGCCGAAGCAGCAGCTCAGACTTGTGCAACACCCTTGGAAAATCTCGCTGGCTTCTAAAAGAGAAACCCTTGAATTCTCGGCCTTGGGCCCCCATCTTCTTATCTGCACATAAAGGGGATGGACGGATTCTCTCTTCAGGCCCTCCCAGGCTGTCTTCTCATTCTATGGATGACCGCTTCATGTCAGTAACAAACAATGGAACATTAGTCTTTTTAAAACCAGCTGTAAAAGTCTACACTGAAAATGGAAAAAAAAACAAGGGGCCTTCTACCATAGCAGCAGGAAATTCATGAAGAGTGCCCCACCGGACAAAAACAAAAAAAAAAATTTTTTTGAGGTACTAGGGATTGAAGCCAGGCCCTTCACCCTCAGCTGCATCACAAGCTGTTTTTTATGTTTTCATTTTGAGACGAGGTTTCTCTCACTTGTCCATGCTGAGCTTGAACCTGCAATCCTCTTGCCTCAGCCTCCCAGAGTGCTGAGATTACAAGTCTACGCCACATGTATACCCTGCTGGCATTTGGTGTTTGACCTAAAGAAATGTCCTCCCGCTGTTAGTGGCACACTGCGCTAGCTGGCAGCAAGGGCTCAGATGAGAAGAGACAGTCGCCTACAGCGAGCTTCCGTGCCTTCCCCAGAAGCCCAGCTGAAGGCATCCCAGAACAGCGCTGAACACTTAGGAAACATACAAGCAGATCAGTCTGCAAATGTAAGAATTTTAGCAATTTTTTCTTAGCATTATCTTCACTGTCACTACTGCTGGAAAAAATTTAATAACATCTACCTAGAATTTAGCGCCACAACAGGGAGAGCTAAAGGAACAGGGACTCGCCCTGCTCGCTCTTGGCATTCATCTATCTGTTTACTTCCTCGCTCATCAGTAGGAATTTACTGATCGGTAGCAGGCACTTGGAGAGCTCATTACAGGATTCTGCTACTTGGTCCCAGTGATAGAGGGCGTGATCCATCAGCAACGCCTGATGGAGAGAAGGGCACAGACACAGCAGCCCACATGAGCATCCTCACCTCAGTGCTCCCTCAGTGTTGGCCTTCCTGCCTGAAGTTCAATGACCTCCATATTTAAATATGCAACCTTCAACTCTCCCTTAAGCTACAGAGTATGAGGTCCAATTTTCTTCTCAACGTCTCTATGTGAATGTCTAATATTAAACATTTCAAATTGCATCTGCCCATAATAGAGTTCTTATTCTCTTCCACAACCTTCTTTTCTTTATTTTGAAGAGAAAAAAGATTAATAATGAAACCAAGATTCAGAACAGGTTTGTAGGACAGTTATAATAGTCGATACTTTGTGTTTTGTTGTCTTTCTAGTAGTTATGCAAGGTACACGAGCCAGGCATGGAAGTGTCCCTCAGACAAAGGGCTTCTATCTAGAGTATATAAAGAATTTTTAAAAATCAGGCCCCTCAAATGAAAAGCCAAATCCAAAGTTGGCTTCTAAAATGAATATACACCTGTCACATGAAGAAATACAAATGATAAATAAATTATGAAAAAATAATGTTCAACATCATTGGTCATTTGAGAAGTGCAAATTAAAATAACACTGAGAGGGCTGGCGAGATGGCTCAGCAGTCTAAAGCACCTGCCTAGGAAAGCTTAGGCAACTGCAGGGGCCACAGTTCAATCCCCAGCACTACATACTGCGTCAGCCCCACCCCCAGGGCAGGCTGAGCTGGCCATAACACAAATAAATAAATGAGGTTTAAAAAAAATAAAATAAAGTTTAAAAAATAAATAAAATAACACTGAGGTTTCATCTCACCCCAGAAATAATAGCTATCATCAAGAAATCAACCAATGACAAGTGCTGGAGGGGCACTGGAGAAAAAGGAATCCTTCTCCTCTGTTGGTGGGAATGCAGATTAACACAAGCACTGTGGAAATCAGTATGAAGATTCCTCAAAGGGTAGGATCAGAGGTCTCATTCAACATAGCTATTCCCCTCCTGGGTGTTTTTCAAGAAGAATTGAAAACGTAACATAGCAAGCTATGTGCACCCATGTTTGTAGCAACATAATTTCTCATAGCTAAACATTGGAAACAACCCAAATGCTCTTCAACTGAGGAATGGATAAAAAAGATGTGGGCTTTTTTTTTAATATAATAGAGTATTGGTCAGCTATAAAGAAAGATACACTCAAGATTTTCATAGGTAAATAGATGCAGCTAGAGATTATACTTATATATGAAATAAATCAGGCCCACAGGTGTAAACATCATATTGTCCCTCTCGTGTAAGAAACTGAAAGAGTAAATAAAATCTGAAAAGTAAAATAGATATTGTGAAAGGGGAAGAAACGTCTCCAAAAGAAGGAACAAGTAGGATGAGGGAAAGGAGAAAAGAAAAAAAAGAAAGGCACACACACACACACACACACACACACACACACACGAAAGCTAAGATAACTGTACTATTAATTTCCATTCATTTATTGAAAGGAACAGTTAAAGCCTAATTGTTTGATCAGTCTTACATGCCTGTATCTGATAATCTGAGCAACTGCTTTGAAAATAACAGTGTGTAATATAACAATCATTGTTAATTTCCTAGCATCTTGTTTTGAAGTGATGTATTAATTTTGGTTCTTTATTCTCTTTAAAACAAAATTTTAGGGCTGGAGAGATTGTTCAGCGGTCTAAGCAACTAACTGGCAGGTGCAAGGACCCGGGTTCAATCCCGGTACTGCACATCATGCCAGCTCCAGAACTCCAGGTGCAAGGTGCTGGCCACTGAAACCAGTCCTGGAGGTGCACACCTGTAGACCCAGTGCTGAAGAGGCAAAGATGGGGATCTGCGTAGGAAGACCCTGTACCAAATAAATAATCTTTCTAAAAATTAAAAAAGAGACAAAGGCACTGTATCTTGACTCAACAATGTTAGCACAAAACATTCTTTTCTAGGAACTAAGAGAGGCTCACTGCATAACTACCTTAACTAATTTCTTCCCTTTCTTCCTTCTTACAACCTACTACCTTCTCCTAGAGTGCCCAGTCCAGTAAATGGCAACACCAAGTTCCTCAGGCCAATAAAAGTAGAAGACCCGCTTGAGCCTTCCCAGTTCCCCACCCTGTATTCCAGCCCAAGAGCGACACGAGGGCCCCATCCCTGTGGTCAGGCTGCTGCCCAGCTGCACCCTGACCCCTCTCACCCGAGACCACGAGTTGCTCCCCAGATGCTTCCAGCAGTTTCCTAACTCACCTTGCTGCTTCCAATAACCACTGTCTTTTCCCCATTTTCTGCACAGTAGCCAAACTGCTCTGTTAAATCATGTGTTCAAATCACTTATGCACCTGCATAAAATTCTCCAGTGGCTGCTTTCTGCTCACAGAATATGAACCTTCCAGCTACATTACCTGCAAAGTCACACACACAAACACGTACATGTGCACAAACACACACACACACACACACACACATGCACACTCACAGAGTTATGCTCGCATCACCCCCATCCAGCTCACATGCTTCTCCTTGGCACTAGAGGCACCACCAAGCCCACTCCTGTCTCAGACCTCTGGACTCTTCCCCCTTTCCAAGTGACCTTCTGCCCCCTTGTCACTTGCATGGCTCCTCCTCCTCTAGCCCTTCCTGCCACTCTCGCCAAAGCAGGACCCTTGGAAAGAATGCCCTAACATACCACTCTGGTTATTTCCCCCACATAACTTCTCACAGCCTACACGCTGCGGACACGCTGTGGTCTTCTTATGTCTCCTCACACTTGATTCGTGCCTCTTGCTTCATCTCCGTTCTTTCCTTTTCCCTCTGACACGAAGCTCCAAGACAGCAGGTCTACTTACGTACTCACTGCTTAGTGCCTGGCCAAAACAGGCAACTGGGAAACACTGATTGGTCAATGAATGTATTCCCCATTCTGTTTCTCATTTACATTATTATTTTGAATAAGTACATACAATGCAGTCAGGAAACAATACGGTACCTTTTGGATGACCAAGCCCTAAGGGGCTGGATACCAGCAGCTATCTCAGGAAATGACATTTAGTGCCGAGTTCCCTGTTCCACAAACACTGACCTCTCACCGTCCTCCCACACATCACTAGGTCCCCCCTCGCCCAGGGTTGAAAACGCCTCACGTTGGCTTGACTTGCTTCTCTTCATAAATGACTGGCACAGTGGACTAAAGAGACCTCACTCACAACCACCCAAGGAAAGCTTAAGAAACATCTGTTCTGATACGTGGAGACTTTTTATGTATTCTCATTTTGTAAAAGCCCTTTCAGAGAGAGAGAGAGAGGGAGAGAGAGAGACAGAGAGAGAGAGAGAGAGACAGAGACAGAGAGAGACAGAGAGACAGAGAGAGAGAGACCCTTGCAAGTAAATGATTGCCATAATTCAGCCAGTAAAAAATGCAAGGAAATTCACTTCTCTCAGTGTAAGAACGCTGGGCCGGTTTCCACGTGAGCTGGACAGGCAGCTAGCAGTTAAACTTTGGATAAGACACGTTCCCTCGCAGAACCCCACACATCTGAAAAGTCAGAGGACGACATTCCCACAGCTCCAAGTCCCGTCCAGGCCTCAATTTCATGCCTGTTAACCACCCTTTCCTGCTTGTGGCCACACAGCAGAAGAGGGTACTGAGGGCATTTTCCATGCATAAAACATCCACATTCTACAATTTTTCTCTTTTGCTGAATTTCCAAATTAACATAAAGAGTAACGTTTTCTATTACCGAAAATAGTGACAGGCCACCTACTTTGCCGAAGCCCGCATTCCCCGGGACTTAAAAGAGCAGCCGGTGGAAAGCAATTAACCAGACCTCCTCGTGAATACTGCACGCCCACGCTTCCCCCACTATAATGCCCAATGCTGCATGGCTGGAGAATGTTGAATTCTACTAAAGAAAACGAGAAAAACAGGTGGGATGGGGAAAGCTCCTCCGAGGCTTTATTTTCCCCAAAAAATCTGACTATGTACTCAGCAAGGCCCCGCCGCACACGCTGCCTCGGCTACGCAGGTAACGCCCAGCCTTTCGCTGCACCACCGCCACTCAGATCAAGTCTGTTTCCCTTGATATAGTCATCACAAGGCACAGTGGTAATGTTGTAGCATTCTGACCTGGGGCAGGAAAATCCCAGAAGAGGGTCACCCATGCGACCTCACAGGGCACACAAGCTCTGGCTGAAACTGGTCTTGGTAATGGCGCTTCAGCGCTGAGCAAGTGCCACAAATCTGACCTGGTCCAATGTTCCATCTGTTCTCCTGTCTTGCCAATTATATAGTCATGAAATACATTTGTAAATTTTAGGCAGCAAATGGCAGACACATCCTTATTTTGAAATTGTGTGTACAATGTTGTATTTTTACATGTTAAGGAAAAAAGCTCCTAAAAGTGTTAAACATAGATATTAAGTTAGAAACCGGTGAAATGTGTTAAATATCACACACGGAGAAGGTAAGGCTGTTGAACAGGGAAACTTGGGGCTGGGTGGTGGGTATGCCTGACAAGCAGGGTGCAGTGGGAGGCTCACATGGCTAGGTGTAAGTCTTCCCAGTTTTAGAACAACTGCGTCACCCCAGAATCTGATGCCTGTCCTTGACCGTCACCCCACTCCCACAGGACCCCATGTTATACTCTCCCCAAGAAAAGCCATCAGAACCACTCACTTCCCATCAAATTGCCTGGTGAAGCACTGCTGTGGTGGGAGTCACCTGCCGCCCTCGCACTGGCCCCAAGCACCTCCTTTTTACCGAACTCCCTTTTTGAACCTGAGCACCAATCCTTGTCACCCCGACTTTATCAGGCAAGCTGACAATTGACAAAGATGGAATATATAAAGAATGCATTACTCTGCCACCATGTGGGCACCCTCCTCCCCTCCCTGAACCCTACCTCAATAGGTACTCACCTGAATCTCTTTCCCTCCTTCCTCCTGCATGCTGAAAATTGGTTATTTAGTAAGCCACATGATCCAATTATCTAAATTTGCTCTACTTCCAGGTGTGGTGGCGCACGCCTATAATCCCAGCACTTGGGAGGCTGAGGCAGGAGGATCCGTGCAAGTTCGAGACCAGCATGGGCTACAAAAGTGAGTTCAAGGCCAGCCTGAACTGCATAGTGAGATCCTGTCTCAAAAAAGATATACATACATACATACATACTACATAAATTTGCTCTGTCTCTGTGGTTTCTATTGTGAGATCTCTAACATACTTGAAGCCTACCGCTATAGCAAGGTGGTTTCCCATGCAGCAATTATTTAAGGCAAACATTACCCTTTCTTTTGGAATGGGAGAGAAAATCAGCCCAAATACTCAGAGGTTTGGCATGATGTAGTTATAGTATGCTAACTCAGCAGCCAGGGCTAATGGCTTTTTCCTTCTTAGGATGAAAACGGTGCTACCTAGTCATTTTTAAAGAAGGACTAAAAATGCTAATGTGTTAATTAAACATCAGCAAAATATATATATATAAAATGTTGGGTGAAGGAAGGGAACTGAAGAGCAGAGAGGAAATGGCTAAACTGTGCTCAGACACACTCTCTGCTGAATAAAGAAATGACCTTACATCCTTTGTCCTTGAATGGAAGGCTAGGGGGGTGGTGAGCTGCATCACCAAGGACCATGTCATGCATAAGGCAGCGTCTCAATGACAACAGGTATCCAGCAGGGCAGAACACGAAGGGAGGTGGAGAATGAGATCAAGGACGGGGCATCACTGCACCTGACTCAGGGAAAAGATGAATAAGCAGTTGTCAGGCAGGAGCAGGGGAAGGAGCGGGATTTTTCACCGCAGGACTGCTGTGCAGACGTGGACACCAGCATGTTTCACATCATCCTGGCATTTGTCTTCCTTTGCGAGGATATCTTTCACAGCATCTACTCAGCAGACCAGTGGAAGGAAATCTCAGGTCCCTGACCAGCCACGGGGCACCAGATTAGCACAAAACAGAGCAAGTAGCCAAGTCCCTGCTGGTGCAGAGTGGTGACTAAGCTAGCAAAGACAGCAGCAGCCAGAAACGTGTAACAAGCGAGCCCCCCAGGGTAGCACTGACTGGTCAAAAATTCAGGCAATGTTTTAGCATTTACATGGAGAAGCTCAAATGACATGCCAAGGGCCTGGGAGAGAAAGCAGATCCTCCTAGCCAAGGTTCCCCTAGGCTTCTGGTAAGCCTGGTCCCCAGGGGCAAAGCAACACTTACTCATGTGTTCGGGCAGCTGGCTTTCTGCTTCCCAGTGCAGAAGAAATTCGCCAGTCCAAAACTGCCGAGCACCCTCACAGCCCCGCCTGCTGCGGGTCCTGTGGCCACCTCTGAGGTCGTCAGCTATCACTGACCTAAGCAGTCTTCAGAGAAGGAGAAGGCTCACGCAGAACGCAGCAGGACACCGGAAGACTCCTGGTGAACGGGGAGGGAGTCTCATCTCCACTAACAGGGCACAATGACATTCCATGCAAGCTCCAGGAGCTCCAAAAACGAGAAGGACAAAAGGCAAACATGCGTGGTTTGTGACAGTGCCGAGGGCAAGGCCACTATTCCACGTGTGTCCTCTCACTCGTGGACGTCTTAGAATGAGGCCTCATTATTCTTTCTATCTTACAGATGAGAAAACTTAGCCTTATAGAATTCAAATCATGTTCTAAAGGACACTAGCCAGGAAGCCATAATACTGGAGCTGCAACATGGCAGGCTGGTGCCACAGATCCTACTTTTGCCTGTGTTACATCCATGTGTCACCAACAGATGTGACCTCCCTGCTTGACGTGGGTGGACAAGGGACAGTTCACTGTCATGTAGCAACACCTGGCAATTTGTGCATTCACTCAGAAAGCATTTATTGAATAAAGGCATACATAACCTTTCTATGCCCCTTAAATGTTTTGCAGATACAGAAACTGAGATATGACAGAGTTCCACGGCTGCCCTTAGTGCCCAGAGTGCCAGGTGAGGGGAAAATGCGCCCCTGCTCATTGCAGGCGCTCACTGGGCACCCCGCTTGCATCCACCCTCCTCTCCTCCTTCCCCTTCCCTCTGCCCTTGCACCTGCAGCCCAGTGCCCAAGCCTCGTGTCCTTCCTGCCCAGAACCACCATTTCTCCCGCTGCTGCACCCCCAGCCTCAGGGATCTCCCCTTTCTCACCATCTTCTTTTTGGACACCAGCATCAACAGCACACCCTCAGTTCACCCTTCCCTACGTTTTGTCTCCGTGTACTTATTACAACGTGTGCCATCATCTATAGATTGTGACAGCACTTCACTGGTGGCTAAAATGCTCTCTAGACTATAAGACACATACACAGACACACACACACACACACACACACACACACAAACACACCTACCAGTAAATACACCACATCCAGTACAGAGCCAGGCACACAGCAGAACCCCATCATGTTGCATTCATAAAATATATCTGAGCTCCAAACTCTGGAACCTAACATCAGAGAAGAGGCTGGTGAAGATGCCCAAATGTGACCCCAACGTGCTGAGATAAAGTGTGTTAGGCTAGTGAGCTGTCTGAGAAGTAAAAGGGCCCACTGAGGAGCCCCAGCTCCTCCTACGGGAACTAAGCCTAGAGAATCAATTTTTTAATAATTGATATTCATCAATTTTTTAATAATTGCTATGTGACTCAATCAAAGAAGATTCCGGTGTTCCCCTTTCTCATTAATTAGACTGGCACTGCAAGGCAGGTAAGCTCTTCTTGTAGCCATTTGACAGTACCAGGGAGAAAAGTCAACACTACCTCTGCATCATGAAGAAATTAACAAGTCACAGTCCCTCCACACTGCCACTGCCACTGCCACCTACTGCTGATCAAGTCTCCTCCCTTCTCCCCGTCTCCCATCCCTTGCCCACCACCCCATCTCAAGGCATCCTACAGTAACGAAAGAGGAGAAGTATAAATGTCAGTTCCACTTGAATCACAAGACCAGGGGACAAACGGGAAAAGACTGATGAAAGATTTCTGTAATATTATTAAGACTGCATTGTGTAGTAAAAACATTATGGACCCATAGAGAATGGTTAAATAAATTAAGGTCTATAAGGCACTGGAAAATTGTGCATGATAACATGATGATACTTGAGATATTAAGAGACCATAGGAAATACCTAAGCAATCCCGGGAGACAGCTACACAGTTATATCACCAAATCCCATCAAGTATGCCTAAAATGCACTTACTGTTATAAGACAGAGATTGGGGCAACTTTCAATCAAAGAATAAGCAACTGGGGACTAATGTGGCCTAAATATTTCTTCTTTTGCATATGGTTGAAACAGTAAACATTCTCTGAAACTTATTTTCTTCTAAAACAGAAGATCACGTTATAGAAACAGGTGATAACTCATAATCAAACTCAATAAAGGGGAAAATAAGCACCAGTCACCTAGACTTCAATGGCATGATTGCATCCACTTAAGTCAGTGGGAGCGCAGGCTGCCCCCACCCAACCTCAGCCAGGCCTTGCTTCCCAGGAGCGTAGCTCCTGACGGGAAGGCAGCAGTCAGTGAGCTGAGTGGCCTACTGTTATGGACTATTGGACTATATATACAGCTATTTTCTCTTCATGCAATGAAAAGAAAGATCTGTACTAATGAGGTTTGACTAATGAAATCATGTCTGCCTCTTGTACTCTGGCATTTCAACAAAAGCAACTTCCAGCACTCTTTGGCAAATGCCCCTGCCCATGCCCATCTCTGTGGCCCCTCAGGGACTGAGGAGCATTTGGGGAAAGCCTAACCAAGCATCTGGCTTCCTCTAGGGTCGAGAGTCCAAGCACAGCAGGTATACCCACCACATGACACGCGAAACTCCACATGCAAAGT
Source organism: Capromys pilorides (assembly GCA_004027915.1). Lineage (NCBI taxonomy): Eukaryota > Metazoa > Chordata > Mammalia > Rodentia > Capromyidae > Capromys > Capromys pilorides. The sequence continues at coordinate 5,579 of PVKN010013907.1, read as the reverse complement.
TACTTGGCACGAGGGAAATCATGACCTCACCAAGATGTGCTGACATAGCTCAGGTCCCTATAAAAGGTGCAAAGGCAGTCCGCACCCCCACCTCTTGCAAGCTGGCCATTCACCCATTCATTCACTGCTTGCTTATTCTTTGCATTAAAAACCTTTCTAAAGCAGTCCTCTGGACCACACTGTGCACACAAAGTAGATCAATAGGCATCCTCTATTGACAAGAGGCTAAGAGTTTCATTAAAAGAATCAATCACAAACATGGTGAATGGGAACAATGTGGCTGCTGTGTTCTCAGGTATAAGAACAGTGGGCATGCTTGGGTGGCACAGGTCCAGGACAACCTGAGGCAGGGCCAGCAAGGACCTTATCAGGAACTGGATGCCTTGGCTGAGGAATAGGGCAAGGGAGGAGTTAAGATCACAGATTCTTTTTTAGTAGCTGGCTCAGACCACCCTGGGGGTAGGGCTGGCATGGCATGTGGTGTCAGGGATCAAACCACAGTCACTGCATTTGCTTAAGCTGGTGCTTTAGACTGATGAGCCATCTCACTGGTCCAAGAGCTCAGGTTCTGAAGCCTAAAAACTTTGCCGGGATTCCAACTTTATCTCTTCTCAGATGTATGATCTTGGACACATAAATCCTTCTATCCCTCAGCTTCCCCATCTGTAAAGTAGAAATAAAATTGTACTCACACCATGGAGACAGTAACAAGACTGGATTGGTTATATATACTAATTCTTAAAACAGTGTCTTCCACGCAAAAAGTATGTGACAACTATAGGCCTTGCGTCCTGTAGGATGGGCACAGCACCAAGCTATGTCAGCAAGCACCAAGCCAAGAGAGCACGGAGGCTGCAGCTAGAGCTGAAGTCATGGTTAAACTCTGGGTTGGTTTCAGCTGTGGGTCTGTGTGAGGGCTTCTGGGTAATGGGTGTGGCCAGCCGTGGTGGGAGGCGGGGCTACAGCCCCTTCCACCTGCTTCTCTCCATGAAATAAACCAGGACAGGAGAGACTGCAGAGTCTCCAGCCATGCCAAAGTAGGTCCACTTAGCCAACTTCTAAACATTCCTGAATATTTGCTTTCTACTGGGTATGTTAAGAATAAATCCAAGGAGTAACTGAAAAATGAAAACAGTAATCTGACAATTTTTAAATGAAAAAGGTATGCTTCAGTGAAAGCCATTCTGCCATTAGTCACATGACATACTCCCCTTCACTTCAAACACACTTATCGCAGCATTCATGCTCTATGGCAGGTCCTAGCTCATGAGTGTCTTCATGGGGTGTAAGAAAAACTATGGGGAATGCCTTCACCCAGGCCCACCCAGCAAAGTCACCCTTGGGAAAACATTACAGTGTGTCTCTGTCCACCTTCTTTACAAGATACGGCACCATGCGACTTTCTGCTCTTCACCAGAAGCAAAATGACCATGAAGGACGAGCATCTCAATATACCCAGGACATTGAGGCAGCCACGGGAATGGAACTGAAGACAGCCACAAAAGAGCCTCTTTGGAAAGTGCCAAGAATGGTGAGCAATGTCAGAAGAAAAAGGAAGCATTTTGGGGTGATTAATGGCAATGCTTCATTGTCATTTTTTTGTGTGCTAACACATCATATTTATCAACCACACTTCACATCTTAATCTCCAGAGCAGCCTGGTGATGCCGGCCTTGCTACCTCCATGTTAAAGGCGAGGAGCACAGAGTCCAGAAACTTTCTACACAGCAGCATCCCCAGAGTTCAGACCCGGCTCTGCCCAAGACCAACCACAAGGTGCCACTGCTTCTCAGCACCCTCCGTCACCTCCAGATACACTAGGATTTCAATGCCAGCTCTGCGGCAGAGCCATGCGAGACCCAGGACAACAGTTTCCGTTCTGTATTCTTGAGTCACCTCAGCTCTGCAGGGACGGGAAGGAACACTGTCCACTCTTCTGCATTCTCAGGAGGTAACATGAAAGAATAACGTGCAGTGCACAGGGCACAGTGCGCAGTGAGGATGCGTCCAAGAATGCCGCTGCGAGGCTCTGCAAGGAGGTCCTGAAATCTGCACGCTCCCAATGTGCACTGCAAAGCCTCTGAGGGTTTCCTGTACATCATTATATCCCATATTCATAATGACCCTTTGGGTAAGTACAAATGCCCTCACACTGAAGACAAGGAATCTCTGAAAGACCAGTGACTCACCCAAGAGCCCATCTCTAGCGCGGAGTCCAGGTGTGTCCACAGACTCCAGTTACTGCTTTCTGTAAATTTCTGAATGGGCGTCCTCATCCCACACAAGAGGAAATCATTCAACTTTTCAACTACCGCATGGATCCTATGTCTGCCCTACTTAAGAGGAGCTGTCCTCCAAGAGTTTAACTATTCCATCTATTGAGGGTGTAACCTTTAACTCATTTGAAAAGTTTGAAATGGTGGGTGACCTAATTATAATTATCTCCCTTTTGTGCATTCTAATTCTCAGACCTAAAAGAGCCATTCAAAATGCTGCATTGGCCTTAACCTTGTTCCATCTACTCAGATTCAATAGTAAACAGTAGGGCATCGGATTCAACTGCCAAGCTCTCTAATTTATGATTCTTCATTATAAATCATTTTTGCACGTCGCTTCAAATGCTGTTTTTCAAGAATAAAAATCCGCCTGCATTGAATGCACAGTGATTTTAATATGCAAACCTCCTACAGAGAGGATGTCTCATTTTAATTATTGTTTCAGTTTAATGGGTTTTCATTAAATTGGAGGATGGAGCAATTACCAGGGTGAACAGCTAATGTTTCAAAGGTAAGCTGCTGTGACTCCGTGGGCAGAAAGACAACCGTGCCACAAGGAAGCAGAGAGCTAAACTCCGCCGGAAAAACTCACATGCGGCCCAACTGGAAGCAATCTGGCTGCTTCTTTTTCCGGTTTCAAAATACAACTTGGCATCTCCCTCCCAGAGATACGCAAACAACGCTAAGCATGTGTTTGACGTGGGCTGTGTTAATCACTTAACTTTTCTATCAAGAAACTAGGCAACCCTGACATCAGACTAGAAAGCACTTTGGAAAGTTCACAGCCTGCAAAGCGAGATGTCAAATCACAGGGAAATGTCCTGATGAAATTGTCTTCTCTCTCACACATGAGTCATTTAGCTGGTGGAGTGGATTAATGCCTGACTTTCCACCCCGGGGAAATTGGTACAGCTTCAGTAGAGAAAGCAATGACCAAAATCATATTAATTAGCAAACCACCGGAGGAGCAGTGAGAAAAGGCTTTGGTGGCCTCAGTGATATTTCACTTCAGAAACTGTACAAGTTGGTGATCTGGGACCAATAAAACAACACAGCCTCAGACAGGGATGAAGGATGGATGAGGGGCAGAGCCTGAGGGAGGGCAAGGAGCCAAGCTGGTGCCGCCACTCCTGGTGGGTGAAGGCAAAGGACTCAGTTGGCAGAGGCCTCACAGAACACGAACCACAGGATCGGGGCGGCCTGCCAGCTCCAAAGGCACGGTTTTCCTCTCTCCACATCAGCTAAAGGAGAAAGAGAAGGAAGCCTGAGGGGCCCCTTCCAGAAATAACCCACCTCCTAGATGAAACTAAGGAACCCCTTGCCATGGCGTACGCCAAGTAAATTGTGCCGAGCCTTTCCCTGGCACAGGAAGGAGGGAACAGAAACACCTTCTCCATGACAGAAAGAAACCTTGAAGCAATATGAGCCCCAGACGCCCCAACAGGAGCTAAGTAATGAACAGATATCTTCATTATTCACCACCACCCCCTCCCAGGCTGACATTTCTTTATTGTAATATTAATTATTGTTGTTGTACATATTTGTGGAGAGTATATGTATACGAGGTGCATTGATCCAATCACAGTCATGAACAGTCTCACCTCTTTACCACTGCCTTACCACCACTGCCTTCACTTCACCTTACATTTGAGGGGAGCCTTCACGCTCCCCTCTTCTATATTTTATTCATAAAATATGGAACAGGTATATTCCTGACAAGGGTAATAATCTGGAACTCCTTCATGTAGTGCTTTGTTGTTGGTTCCTTTATTTCCTCTGCCATAAAAAGCACACCGGCAGCTTTTGGGTCACATGTATTAATCTAATTACACGCCTTGTTAGCTGATTAGTTCCAGAGTCACTGCTACAGAGATCTCCTTTGCCATTGTCTGCCTGTGTTGGCCACAGGGTGTCCTGCCTTCAGGTACCTGGAGGAAAACATAATTCCTGATGATTTTGCTTGGTGTGAGGAGAATGCAAAAGCTTTCTGGACAAAGAAAGGGTCACCGAGAACTCCTCCTGCTTTCATACAAAAGCTGCAGGAAATTCAGGCGTCCATCCATAAAGACAGGTGTGGGCGTGGCTCCCCAGGGACTTGATGTTCTTTCAGATTGACCTCCTCCTTGGGGATTGTTTGCCACTGTCCTGAGCTTAATGTCATGCTTAAAATGAATCACTGGAAATGGCTCCTGCTCCTGGAGCCCTGAGCCCACTGCTACGTGGCTAGGGCATCTTCCTTGACCAATTCCCAACCCTCCACCCTTCCAAATGCAAGCAGCAGCTACAGGCTAAAATGACAATTTCCATTCACCGCAGTTGCTTTAGAAAAGACAGAAAAAAATGTCAAGTGGTAGAACATTGGTTTTTCAGCCATTGTTACAAATAATTTGGTTCTAGGGTTTCCTAAGGTAACAGTGCTACATCGGTTTTCCATTCCCTGGTATATTAAACAGCGTCTTTGTATTTCCTTTCAAACGGTGTCTGGTAGGTTCTCAAGGAGGCTTTTATATGTGTATTTTACCTGACTGAGACAGCAGACACTCTGTCCTGCTCTGTGAACTGCCCACCCTGAGAGAGGCTGTCAGCTCTTCCTTAGTTACCCTTGGCTGGGATACACTCAAGTGCTGGACGGTGGAGATGCTGAGGAGCCACAAAGACATCCTCTCAGCTCTTGCACTACCCAGCATTCCAACCAAACAGATCCCCGGGCAGCACATCTCTTGGTAAGGTCCGACCCAGCTTTTCTAGTTCCACCAAGCTCTGCTATCCCACGGAGGGTGACCTTGCTCTCAACCCCTAACGTCAACTGCCTTCTCTCATGCATGCACTTACTTGTGGCCCAAGCTCTCTGTGCAGACTCTGCATCCTAGTGAATAAGAGAGCCTCGGCCCAGAGGGCAGCCAGCCAGGGTTCTTGTTCTGGCCTAACTTACCTTCCACGTCTCACCAAGGCCTATGGCCAGCGGCCACCTGACCTCCCAGTGCCACCCAGCAACTTCCTGAGCAGCTATCTCCTCCTCTGCTTCAGGGTACTATGCCTTGGTGACGTCACATTCCTCTGGCTTTCTGCCTGCCTCGTGGGCCATGTGGAGGCTCCTTCATTGTGTCCCCCACTGCATGCCCAACTGTCAGAATGCCTCAGAGAAGGTCCGCCTACGAGCAAGTCCTGAACCTCAAGTGTTGTCCCATCACAGCCACCCACTCTCAGCCTCCTTCCACAGTGTCTTTCTTTCTCCTGTTTTCTGTTTCTTCTATGCTCACTTTTCTCCTCTCTTCTTTTATCTTTTTCCTTCCTTTCTTTCTC